>CM050426.1:33462858-33567760 GCA_027564155.1 Gymnocypris eckloni scoliostomus
TTTTATTTTGATATATTACATTAGTTAATGATAATAGAAACATTTACACTTTATTTTGACTTTATTTTGATCCATTAGTTAATAACAGCCACATGTACCTCTGGAGACAATTAAAAATGGGCACATTTACTTCAGCTATCTCTCTCTCTGCACTGTAATGTCCAAAATGTACTGAGCTGCATACTGTCTAAACAGGCAGCTGTCTACTAAGTGAGCAAATTAAACAGAACCTCATAAGTGACTGATCTGAAAAAAAAAAAAATACAACCTGAACTAATATCAAGAGTTTGATGTTGCTGATTAAATTATGCATTATAGAATTATGCAATACATAACAGATATGGGTAAAATACTTTAATTCAAATGAAATACTGATTAGTGCATCATTTTAATAAAAAAATTCTAACTAAACTTTTTAATTTGAACTAAAATTAAAGCCGTAAAAAGGTTTGTTACTTGAACTAGAATAAATATTAAATTAATCAAATCAAACTAATAATTAATAAATAAAATCAAATATTAAAAAAACGAAACTTATTTTATATCAGCTACTTTTCTCATTTTCATTTAGTTTAATTTGAAATTCTAAAATAACAAACACTCAAATGGATATAGAAATGAATAAAAACTGTATACACATTAAAAACAAACTAAAAAGCAACAAATGTAATACAACTTTAATGAAAATTAAAATGAAAACAGAAAAAAAACTCATTTAAAATATTAAATTAAAATAAAATATTAAAGAAAACTGGAATGTGTTTTATTTCTGTTAGACGAAATGAAGCATTTCTAATATGTAAACTATAACTGTATAAACATTATAAAAACAGAAACTAAAGAACTTGAACAAAAATTTAGATTTTGTTCAAAAAAATGATTTTAGATTTTAGAAAAATATGAAAATATGAATAAAAAACAATAATATCTCAGTGTTCACCAAAATAGCACTGGGCTGTGATGCTGGAGAATGCAGTCTAGTTAGGCAGCACACTAAGGTTTGGACTGGCGTCTGCTGATACATGCTTCTGTCTTTATCTCTTTATGTTTATTACAGCCCATCATATGACGGTGATGACTAGTGTGTGCGTATAATGAGGTTAAACACTGCAAACCTTGATTTACTGAGTGCACACATATTCAAGTTTCATTTTTGGCCTTCTCAGAACCGGTTTGAAGAGATAAACCACAGTAAAAATCAGTTATCCATTTAAAATCCATTAAAAACAAAACTACTCAACTAACTACACTTTTGACACCCACTTAACAAGAACTTCTGTTAGTTCAAGAAGGCGGTTTTGCAATCGCTGTACAAATAATCACTCTTCCCAGGACTTTTACCACACATTATGCATTAGTAATGTCACAGACTATTATGTTCGTTTGAGGAAAGAGATAAACGAGGGCGCCATCGCACAGAGACACAGTGAGTCAGCCGTGTGTGACACCGGATGAAACAGTGTATGAAGGTGGTGCCTAATGTTAGCCGCTCGATTATTAATCCTCGTGTCTAAACACAAGGCGTCTTGAGAGTCGAACCAAGTGAAAGATTTTGTGAAAAGCTAATAGTAGTAGAGGCCAGCGAGTCTGAGGCAGCGCCGCACCCTGCTGTGTGCTCTGTGGGAGGGCCGGAGCGCACTGATAAGGGGACGAGACTGTGTGTGTGTGTGTGTGTGTGTGTGTGTGTGTGTGTGTACGTGTGTACAGGTTTATATATCCTAAACCTGAATACACACAGACTCATGGGGGCTCATGTCACAGTGGGGACCTAAATTGAGGTCCCATGGGTACAAAGACTTATAAATCATACAGAATTAGTTTTTTTGAGAAAGTAAAAAAGCAGAAAGTTTCCTGTAAGGGGTAGATTTAGGTGTGTGTTTATGTGTGTGTGTGTGTGTCCCTTCAAGGATAACTGACCAGACTGTGTGTGTGTGTGTGTGTGTGTGTGTGTGTGTGTGTGTGTGTGTGTGTGTGTGTGTGTGTGTGTGTATGTGTGTGTAACTGTGTGTGTGTGTGTGTGTGTGCGATGTGTCTGTGTGTATGTGTGTGTCCCTACAAGGATAAATGATCAGACTGTGTGTGTGTGTGTGTGTGTGTGTGTGTGTGTGTGTGTGTGTGTGTGTGTGTGTGTGTGTGTGTGCGTGTGTGTGTGTGTGTGTGTGTCTTTGCGACTGTGTGCATGTGTGTGTCCCTACAAGGATAACTGACCATACTGTGTGCGTGTATGTGCGTGTGTGCGATTGTGTGTTTCTGTCTGTTTTAGTGTTCCTGTGGCTCAGTGGTAGAGCATTGCGTTAGCATTGCGTTAGCAATTGATTGGGTTAAATTACCAGGGAACACACATACTGACAATAAATGTATAACCTGAATGCACTGTAAGTCATTCTAAAATAATAAAAATGAATAAAATAATGTAAACTAATGTGTGTGTGTTTACATAAAAGCGTCTGCTAAATGCATAAATGTAAGTGTGTGTGTGTGTGTGTGTGTGTGTGTGTGTGTGTGTGTGTGTGTGTGTGTGTGTGTGTGTGTGTGTGTGTGTGTGTGTGTGTGTGTGTTTACGCACGCCATCCGCAGCCGAAGCTGCTGAAGAAAAGGGAAGAGAACTGTTGAGAAAGAGTTTCAGTCTATGAAAACTGCATTCTGGAGTCTTCAAGACAGATAGCCTAGACAGTGTGTGTGCATCTGTGCATCAGTGTTTTTTTAGTATCACTGAGATACTGTTATAGGGTTTATTATTCATTTTCATTTTTTTTCATTTAAAAAATAAATTTAAATATTTTTCATTTTCATTTCAGTTAAAGTTTTAGTAATACGATTATAGTTTTAGTATTATTTAAATAGTACATTTTATATTTTAAATATATATATTTATATATATATATAATTTTTATTTTATTTTAGTACATCAAGTTAAACTAAATTAAAATGATAAATGATAAATGTTGCTTTGGAAACTAGCTGAAATACATTTACGTTAGAATTTCTTGTCATTTGAACATTTATAATAAAAATTATAATAATCAAAATATTAGTGAAAATGTATTCTGAATTTAAGATGAACCAAATAGGAATTGTGAGAATGTGCAGCATTTTAATGCGCTTTCTTGCTATATTTCAAGTATTAATACTCCTCTTTGCAAGGCTTCCTTGATTACTTCATCAGATTGAAACCGTTTCAGATTTACAGTCATGATGCTCAAACAGAGATCTGTGTATGTTCCTCAAGTGTTCGGTTGGACAAACGACAGATAGATAACATTCATCAATGGTGAATCACAGACGGTTTTAGCGATGATGTAAAAGCCTGTTGTATTTCTCAGCAAAACTTCCACTAATTTTGTAATTCACAGTTAGAAACAAACAACTCCAAAAATCAGACATCTCTCAAATGCACAGGGCTTTGTTCTCATCTTTGGACTCAACTGCTGAGTGCCTTTGTGTAAAAACTCATTTAAAAAGTGGACTTAATAAAGATATTTGGTGAGGGATGTGAATCTCACCAAAATATTTGTGAACCATTGTGGACCATTATGATTATTTGCATTGTTTTTTTTGTTTGACATTTTCTCCATATTCTCATACTTTTTTAGAGTTTATTTTTTCTCTTTGATTATTGATGGGACTTTAAAATGCAAGGATTTACTCTGAAAAAGGATTTTGAATAAGTGAATATTATGTGTCTGTGCCACAACATTAAAGATGTTTTAAAAGTTAAAGACGGAAGTAGTACAAAATGGACTCATATTTGAAGGCTTCGTTCACTCTCTAAATGCCTGCTTTAGCTTAAAGGTCATTGTTAAGAAAAGCTTGGAGAAGTAAAGTGAAAGTGAAATCTAAGGAAAGCTCCTGCAGTGGCTGAGCAGATTCAGACACTTGCTTTCTAACTTTCTAATGTAATGCGATCATCACATTTGAATTGACTTAAGATTCTGAGTTTCATTCAGCGGGGTTAAGATTAGACTTAACATATGGTTAATGCTAACATCAGACAAACAGAACATCTCAAGACGAACCAAAAGTGTGAGAGAGATATGAACATGGTTTACCACACCGATATTCTCCAGCAGCCTCTGCAGAGGAATATTCTAGCACAAGACCTGTTCTGGAAGGTGACACATTATAAAAACAGGAAATGAGATCAGATCTCAAGTGTTGCCCTTCCTTTCTAACACTTCAAAAACATTTCTACTCATCTATTTCTTTTCTATTTGCTATAAGTGCTCTATTACTGAAAAAGCAATGAGTTGTCACGTCTTCAATCTGTGGATTGATGATTTAGATTTGAAGTCCAAGCTGCACTAACCTCAAGAACACAAATATTGTGTAAAAGCTGGAAATATCAGGGGACTGTCAGATTATTAAATGTTGTGGGAATTGTTTTGAGCATTTTTCTATCATTCAAATATTGCTCTTTGTGCACAGTGAAGGTTTTGTCTTATTGGAGATAATAACTAATCTCTAAGGGAAAGACACTATTAGGGAAAGCATTGTTCATTTGCATGGTACATTTTGAGATTTTGGTATATATGGCTTTTCATAATGTGTTGCTTCAGACTAGTGAAAAACATTATCTATTTGCGTCTGTAGATTTCAATTACAATACGTATCAACTGTGAGTATTTACTTGCACACACCAAACTTAGCAGGTTTATTCCTGTCTATATTCTAAAAATTTTACAGACTGGTTTGTCAATTTGCCTGATTTTATTATTGCACTTTATGTATTTGCATCTGTAAATATCAGTTACAAAACATATTCTTAAAGAGTGTTTTTTCTCCGCTTCAGCAGCACTTACATAGACCAAACTTAGCAGGTTTATTCCTATATCTATATTCTGAAGACTTTTACTGAGGAGTGTCATACGATGGCCGAGAGACCTCAACGTGCTGCAAATAGGGCAAGGCAAGTTTATTATATAGCACATTTCATACACAGTGGTAATTCAAAGTGCTTTACATAAAAGAAAATGAAATAATCATTCACAGCAATAAAAACAAGGAGTTAAAAATAATAAAACAAGGAATTTTAAAATGATATAGAAATTGATATAAAATGAAATTTAAAACAGTTAAATAGAAAAGGATTATACATAAAATACAATGCAGTCAGTTCGGACGTAGCACAGTGCTCATTCAACAAATGCACAGCTAAATAGATGAGTTTTGAGTCTGGATTTAAATGTGGCTAATGTTTTAGCACATCTGATCTCTTCTGGAAGCTGTTACAACTGCATTATAGCTAAAAGCGGACTCCCCTTGTTTTGTGTGAACCCTTGGTATTTCTAACTGACTCGATCCTAATGATCTGAGTGGTCTGTTAGGTTTATATTCAGTGAGCATATCTGCCATATATTTAGGTCCTAGGCCATTGAGTGACTTATAAACGAGTAAAAGTACTTTAAAATCAATCCTAAATGTAACTGGAAGCCAGTGTAAGGACCTGAGGACTGGTGTGATATGCTCAGATTTTCTGGTTCTAGTCAGAATCCTGGCAGCAGCGTTCTGGATGAGCTGCAGCTGTCTAATGGTCTTCTTTGGAAGGCCGGTGAGGAGACCATTACAATAATCCACCCTGCTGGTGATAAAGGCATGAACAAGTTTCTCCAAGTCTTGACTGGAAACAAAACGTCTAATTCTTGCAATGTTTTTGAGATGATAGTATGCTGATTTAGTTACTGCTTTGACATGACTACTAAAACTAAGGTCTGTCTCTAGAATCACCCCAAGATTTCTGACTTGATTTTTAGTTGTTTGACCCCTAGAGTCAAGGTATGCATTCACCTTGAGAACTTCATCTTTGTTTCCAAATGCAATGACTGCAGTCTTTTTCCTTGTTTAACTGAAGAAAGTTCTGTCACATCTAACTGTTAATTTCATCAATGCATTGGCAGAGGAGTCAATGGGGCTATAGTCATTTGGAGATAAGGCCAGGAAGATCTGGGAATCACCAGCATAGCTGTGATAGGCAATTTGGTTCTTCCTCATTATCTAAATATAAAAACACCTTCAACAACTTCATCAATTTGACAACACACGCACTGCAAATACTCACAACACAACCAAATAAAGAAACACGCTGCAAATACAATTCTTTATTTGGTTGTGTTGTGTATTTCACCTGCTGTCAAACTGATGAAGATGTTTTCTTGATTTGCAGGTGCTTTATCTATTTGCATGTGTTTTCTGAAGTTCCAGCACGTTGAGCTCTCTCGGCCACCGTAGTTTATTGATATATCATTCCCCTGATTTATATAACATTTTATTGCTAAAAACACAGTGAATATGTAGTTTTCTCTCTGTTCACAGTATTTTATTATTTATTTATTAAAGTGCCCTATTATGGGTTATGAAAGGTTCATATTTTGGTTTTAGTCCCCAACAACAGGTCAACATGTATGCAAGGTCAAAAACACTTTCGTTGTCTTATAATATGCAAAGTCAAACAACAAATTTGGCTATATCAATTAATTTTCTGCAAATGTATGGAAATTGTGCATATTTATTTAGATAATGTCTAATTTGCACATTTAAACATAACACAAAAATGCTTGCAATTCTTATTGTTTTCAATTCTTAAATAGTCATTATTTTTTACCCTAATGGCCTATGTTGTTTTGCCTTAAATACATTAAATTCAGTGACTGGAATCTGATGCACAAATTGAAATCAGGCCCAGTAATATCTAAAAAAAAATTGTAACCACAGCTGAATCTAGACATGAAAATATGCCTATTGTGATGGCAGGAGTAAAGACACGGACGAAGGACAAATACAGAGTGGTTTACAGTGGCGTCCAGCGCCTGGAGCTGGAGAAGGAATTTCATTTCAGCCGCTACATCACCATCAGGCGGAAGGCGGAGCTCGCGGTGGCCCTGAGCCTATCAGAACGCCAGGTAGGTCGACGGAGCATAGAAAGCTAACCTGCGAGTTCATGCTGTGAGGTTAATCTATTTATAACTGAGTTTCTTGTGAAAGGACGTGATGTCCCTGTACAGAATTAGATGCAATATATTAGAAACCACAACACCTACATTACATGTGCTGCAGCTTTTAGAAAGAGGAAGATGATAGTCAGTGCCTTTTAAAAATCCCTTACTCAGTTCTATAGAAACGATGAGTGTGTGAGTCTCAAAAACATTTAGACTGAAGATTGTAATGAAGATTGTTTAGATTGTATGCCACAATTAAGTGCTTTATCCAAATTCTCATAACTGCGATGCAAAAGTGGAAAAAGTATAATTATCATATATATATATATATATATATATATATATATATACACAATTAAAACCAGCAGCAAAAATAGCTCAGAATGCAAAGCTGAAATTTCAGCATCATTAAAATTCACAAATACATTTATTTGCATATGTAAAGTTTATGCATGAGACACAGGATGTGTCTGGTACAGCTAGAAGCCTCATCGTTTGTTCAATCAGGCTAATCATTTTGACTCTGTGGTTCACAGGTGAAGATCTGGTTTCAAAACAGACGAGCCAAAGAAAGGAAAATGAACAAGAAGCGACTCCAGCAGGCTCAGCAGAGCTCCACATCCACACCGGTCAGTGCAAACACCGCCATGGTCAGCAGCACCAATAACGGCCTGATGACAGACAATATATCGACCAGCATCAAAGAGGAATACTGAAAACTCTTCCAAACAGAAGGATAAACACTACATGTTTACACGGGTTCAGCGACGCCGAGCGGAGCGTTCATATTGCACTACACCAATGACACGCAAACACGTTTTATTGTGAATAACGCGCACAGTATTTCAATTTTTGTAAAAAACTATGATCTCAGAGAATGTTGACTAATGCTTTCTAAATGCCTATACTGCTTTTGATATGACCTCACAAACTACCGATGATGATTTGATGACTATATTTGTATCACTACTGCTTTGCTTTACTGTGTAAAATATTTTACACCTCATGGATGATGGAAAAATGACTTATTTTTTTTAATGGAGTTAACTGGTGCCTATGTGTAATCGATCATTTGTAAAAAGAGCATAATTTTAATAAAAAGATCATATTCGAGAAAAAATGTAAAACTGCTGACATTCAGAATCTAAAAAAAACTTTTTTTTTCATTTCTCATTTTAACAACAATTACAGGTGCATCTCAATAAATAAGAAAGTTAATTTATTTCAGTAATTCAACTCAAATTGTGAAACTTGTGTATTAAATAAATTCAATGCACACAGACTGAAGTAGTTTAAGTCTTTGGTTCTTTAATGTGAGGATTTTGGCTCACATTTAACAAAACCCACCAATTCACTCTCAACAAATTAGAATATGGTGACATGCCAATCAGCTAATCAACTCAAAATTAAGTTTAGAAACGAAGTTTAGAAACTAGGTTCGGGAGGAGCACGTCAGATACTCAGCCTAATTAACACAGGTGGTACACAATCTAGGTAATCAACCCTTGGACATAAATACAGCTGTCTTACCTCCATCTAGTTGACAGTTAAGCAGCATCCTTCACCACCCTTCTCCACCAATATCACTAGAATTCTCATCACACGGAGTACTCTGGGTTCGGGCCCTCCTGAGCTCAGAGCCCTCCCCAGGACAGCACGCCTACAACGACACACCATACTCGCCAAATACGCATTACGTTTATCGTGCTAGTAGATGTAAGTGTGAAATCGTGAAACACCTGTAAAGGTTTCCTGAGCCTTCAAAATGGTCTCTCGGTTTGGTTCACTAGGCTACACAATCATGAGGAAGACTGCTGATCTAACAGTTGTCCAGAAGACAATCATTGACACCCTTCACAAGGAGGGTAAGCCACAAACATTCATTGCCAAAGAAGCTGTCTGTTCACAGAGTGCTGTATCCAAGCATGTTAACAGAAAGTTGAGTGGAAGGAAACAGTGTGGATGAAAAAGATGCACAACCAACCGAGAGAACCGCAGCTTTATAAGGATTGTCAAGCAAAATCGATTCAAGAATTTGGGTGAACTTCACAAGGAATGGACTGAGGCTGGGGTCAAGGCATCAAGAGCACCACACACAGACGTGTCGAGGAATTTGGCTACAGTTGTCGCCAGAGGCATCTTACCTGGCTAAGAAGAAGAAGAACTGGACTGTTGCCCAGTGGTCCAAAGTCCTCTTTTCAGATGAGAGCAAGTTTTGTATTTCATTTGGAAACCAAGGTCCTAGAGTCTGGAGGAAGGGTGGAGAAGCTCATAGCCCAAGTTTCTTGAAGTCCAGTGTTAAGTTTCACAGTCTGTAATGATTTGGGGTGCAATGTCATCTGCTGGTGTTGGTCCATTGTGTTTTGAAAACCAACATCACTGCACCCTTTACCAAGAAATTTTGGAGCACTTCATGCTTCCTTCTGCTGACCAGCTTTTAAAGATGCTGATTTCATTTTCCAGCAGGATTTGGCACCTGCCCACACTGCCAAAAGCACCAAAAGTTGGTTAAATGACCATGGTGTTGGTGTGCTTGACTGGCCAGCAAACTCACCAGATCTGAACCCTATAGAGAATCTATGAATATTGTCAAGAGGAAAATGAGAAACAAGAGACCAAAAAATGCAGATGAGCTGAAGGCCACTGTCAAAGAAACCTGGGCTTCCATACCACCTCAGCAGTGCCACAAACTGATCACCTCCATGCCACGCCGAATTGAGGCAGTAATTAAAGCAAAAGGAGCCCCTACCAAGTATTGAGTACATATACAGTAAATGTATAGAAGGCCAACAATTCTCAAAAAAAAATTGTATCGGTCTTATGAAGTATTCTTCATAAACTTAAACCATAAACTTTTCCACGACATTCTAATTTATTGAGATGTAAGCACATTTTCCTCCAAATTCCCTTTATTGTAATGAGAATTATTACTTTAGAGGTTTTTTTCTAATTGCCATTATTCTCAGTGAGGATTCTCATTATAATAGTATAATAATAAAATATTTTAAATGCCTTTTTTGTCAGCATAAATGTTATAATAATGGTGTATGAATATATTAAAATCTTTTTGCATACTACAAAATTTGGCAACACTTGATGCTTTCATATATAATGTTTTAGAAAAGTATACATATTTTACAATTTTATGCATTATATCATTTCATAAGTAATTATAACCAGAATTGAAACGCATTATAGCATTTGCAGACTCCATGTGTTCTATGCATTATACTTTCTAAAGATTAGATTAGATATGATTAGATAAGCGTTATAATGCATTACTATGGTAATTACACTTTTAAATCATAATTAATGCATTAGAAATACTTTTATAATGTATTAAATATAAAGGCTGTAATAAAATGTTACCTTGTTTTAAAAAATAATTATGTGGAAAAAAAAACTCATTGTTCCTACTTTTCAAATATAAAACAAATATGACCTTGACATGTCGATCAGATTGAACTAAATAACGCTGTACTTTGAGAGGGTGGAAACCAGTTTGCGTGCGAGTGTTTACCGATCACAATGAGCCGTGTGGATCATAAGTCTTGATAACACAAGGAAACAAGCACAGATTATTGATAAAAACAGAAGCTGAAGCAGTGAGCATGTATTCAGCGCGGGCAATCATTGACAGAGAAGCCAGAGGTCGAGCAGAAGCTGCGGGACACACGGACGTCATCGGATGGGACGGGTGGAGCCTGTTTGTGCAGCTCGGTCAGATGATTCATGTCAATTAAAGAGCCAATAAAGACCTGATGCCAATAACGTTCATCTCATGGCCTTCAAGATCACGCGTTTGAACTGTTAATGTTTGATCGGTTTCACAATGTCACCATTGACCCTCATCTGAAGGAACGCATTTGAGTTTGAGGACCGGGTCAAAAAGTGTGTCAAAAGTCACACTTCAGTCAAATATAGTTCCATCTTCAGCAATACTTACAGTATACACAAAACGGCTTTACTGTAATTCAATTACACACTATTATGTTTTACACTGAAATTAATTTCATTGGCTGTTTCAAGTAAAAGCATCATTTGAGGGAGCACAAAAAATTAAAAGGAAATTATAAGGAATAATAAAAGTGTGATTTTGGAGCCAAAACATAATAGAGTACTAAGTTATCCTTCAGTTGTGAGTATTATTATTAGATATTCAACAAAATAATACTGTTGTTCTTCCTTCCGTGGAATACAATTATGAATGTTTCAGTTGTTTTTGTTCATGCAATGAAAGTCAATGGGGTCCAAAAAAGCACTGAGAGGTCAAAAACTGTCGTGATGTAAGGATTAATCACTTTAATTAATAATGTCCTGTTTTATTTTACACAAAATGTATTGGCAGTTTTAAGTGAAAGTAAAATTGAGGAGCTCAAAAAAGTGTAAGTGTGTTAAAGTAAGATATGTAATCTATTGTGTATTGTAAAGTAAGATATATTATGTATTAAAGTAAGATATGTTATGTATTGTGTTAAAGTAAGACATTCAACAAAATAATACAAAATATAATTCTTCTTCTTCTGTGGAACACAAATGAGATATGATCTATACAAAAATCTTTTTTTTTCGTACAATGAAAATCAATGGCATCCAAAAAAAAAAAAAAACTGGGATCTAAAATATAAATGTACATTTTCACAGAAAAAAGAAAGTTTTACAGGTTTGGAACAAAAAAACAGTTTTAGGTCAAAAACTGTTGTGATGTAAAAACTCATTCAATAATATCCTATTGTATTTGTTTTTATTAAAAGTAAAAATTGTATTAATATGAAATAATATGGAATAATAAAAGTGTACGGTGGCCGAGGAGCTGAACACACATGCAAATTAAGAAAACATCTTTCATTTGTAAACACATGCACTGCAAATACAACACAAAGAAATAAAGCGTGCTGCAAAGATCACCTCGGAAATGTTAAAGGGAACCGCAAAGTGACAGAAATGGCTGGGACATATTTATCAGTGTTTGATCTGAAAGGTGAGATATTTATTTTAACATCCTGCTCATATGATTCCTTATAGCTTTATTATATTTTTTTAGCCTAAATTATAATTTTTAGCCTAAATAAGCTGACGAAATACACAATTACTGTAAAAGTTTATAAGCTGGCTACCTTTTACAACTTCCTTACTAAAAATTAACCATAGCCTATGGTTTCACTACTAAAATATATTAATTAATAAATACATCTATTATATGAAAATAAATCAAACAAAAAATGGTTAGCCTACTATAGTTAAAGCATGGTATGCGCAAATTAACCATGGATTTACTACAATAACCATAGTTTAACCATGGTATTTGTACAACTGTGGTTATACACCAAAAAAAAAAAAAAAAAATTAAAATAAAATGTTGCTTGTTGTGGCACATGTGTCATCAAACCGATGAAGAGATTTTCTTAACTTGCTGGTGCTTCTTTGCATGTGTTTTCTGAAGTTGCTGCGCTGAGCTTTCTCGGCCAGCGTAAAAGTGAGATTATTGCCTCCGACAACACAAAATAATTACATTATTCTTCAGTGCAATACAAACTAGATATTTTGAGTGTTTTGGGCATACAATCAATAATGTTATATTATATTGTACACATAAATACATTTCATTGGCTGTTTTAAGTGAAAGTAAACTTTGGAGGAGTTCAAAAAAGTGAATTACTAAGGAATAATAAAAGTAAGTTTGCCATAGAAACATAATGAGATAGTATTTGAGTAAAATATTTACCTAAATATACTGAAAATGGTAAGAAAATGATTAGAGATTGTTTATTTTGGGGTGAACCATCCCTTTAAGCACAGCTGACAGACATGCAAATTGTCTGGGTTTCAAATAAAACAGAAAAACTGTAAATGAGTTAGTGTGCATGACATCCACACAACTGCATCTGGGCTCACACTTTAAATATAGATCAGCAATTTGGTTTCCTGCTGTTAACATATTCAGCATATTAGTGCAGCATCTTATCCGTCAAAAACAGAGATTACGATCTTGTTTCACACTTTAGTATATTTTTTTAGTTTTACACTTATCTCGATGAGTTTGAAAAAGCACACTGAAAACAGGAGAATAAAAAGAGCTTCATAATAAAACGTGAATGACTTTCTCTAAACATCCCGACAGGACTTGATTTCCTTTCCCATTTTCTTGTGAAAGTCTGTTTACAGCTGTGCAGATAACAGCAGGACGTTATTCTGTGTGTGTTAATCAGTAGCCATCTAGATGTGGTAAAGTCACACTGAAGGAGGAAGAAGATGATGATGCAACAGCAGCATCTCCATCTCTGTAACCTCACTGCAACAAAATGCTCAAGAAATTACTCCATGCAAAATATATTACTCGTCTCTTTTTGAGTGCGTGGGTGCAATTTCTCATTTTAAAAATTGTCATTCAGTTTAACCATAGTTTGTATAGGCTTATTTAGAACCAGAATTATTAGATGGCATCTGTTATGCTGATTAACGATGGACCATTTTATTTTCACAAAAGTTATTTAAAACATTAAATAAGACCATTTAAATTTCATTTAATATGCTTTACGTTTATGAAATGCGGCCACCAAAATGTGTACATGATGTAAATAAATGAACAACAAAACTGAATATGTTTAAAAATGATTACTTCTTTACACACTGTGATGCATGCGAGAGACATATATACCCGCAGCATTCACTTTATGCACTGAGAAGGCGTGAAATGTTTCCTTTCACATGCAGGAAGTCACATGACATGATCAGGAAACCACCTCGTACCACAGACAAGAGTTCCCAATCCACCATTTCTAAAGTTGAAAAACTGATGTAAAAGTGTTCATCTACAAAAGCAATGCTTTCGGCCAAAACAATGGTTTAATCAAACTTACATTTATAAACATGTAACAGAACTCAAGCACACTGAAAAACTCTCAATCAGCACAAAAATAGCCAATGAGGTACAAATTAGATATTAATATTCACAATAATAGCCTAAATTATTAAGTCAATTTTATTTACATAGCGCTTTTGACCATATTCATTGTTTCAAAGCAGGTTTACACAAAAGCTATGATGTTAATGTTTATAATAGTTTAATATCTTCATGTCGCAATTACTCAGATTAGAACTGGATGATAATATAGTTACATTTTGTGACGATATATACAATAAAACAGCAGCGATTTGCTGTGTAGTATAAATTGCTTTATGTATTGTACAGTTTGTATGCGAATGAAGTTTGATATATATCCAACTATATATAAAGATCTGGCCGATAATATACATTTATTTCAGTTACAGTGTACTGTATGCATGCTAAAGCTATACATACTTATATAAAGTATCTAACTTTTTATATAGAGCTATGTGATAATATAGTTATCAATTTGCAACTATATAAAGCAGTTAAGATTTGCTATATGGTATACATCGCTCTATGTGAGTGTTGTGCGTGTATGCAAATAAAGTTGAAGAATATACTTCTATATCAAACAATATATATATATAGAGCTGGCGATAATTAACTAAATTAAATTAAATTTTTAATGAAAGCAACAAAGATGCAACAAAAGTTAAGTGCATTTATATTTATGCCTTTGGCAAACGCTTTCATATGATTTTAGTGTGAATTCAAGCTATATTTTTTATCTGGAAACTGAACACTGAACTAGTTTAGCTGGTTGGGTCAACACCGTTTACTAGTAAGGGCTTTAGAGAAGCAGTTTAACTCGTCAGTGTGATTGAAACTATATATCATCAGGCCATTTTCAGGCCATTTCCTGTACTTGAGTAACTTGCGAAATTGAAGATATTGTTTTTCTGTAAACAGAAACATTCTGTAAGTGTTTTAAAACATTGTGCCATTTAAATAAAACAGACCGCTTCATATCACTCCAGACGGCCAAATGCAGATTATTGACATGTTTTAACACACAAACCCTCTCATATTCCATGTTTTAATAATCTAAAAGTTTACATGAGTTTTAAGCCTTTTTCTCGCCATCATATCATCACAGCTGCAAGCAGAACAAATTGAGAAGCACTTAAAACAGAAGTGCTTGTCTGAAGGAAAATAACATGCATTTGGTTTCCTTTTTTTACATTGTCTTGCACTCAACATTTCACAGTTCAGCCCAGACACATACAGTATTTTAAAGGTATAGTTCACCCAAAAATTCAAATTAGCTCAAGATTTGCTCACCCTCAAGCCAGTGTATATGACTTTCTTATATCGGATAAACAATCCGAGTTATTTTAAAAATGTCCTGGCTCTTCCAAGACAATTGTGAAGTTTTTAATATGGATATTTTTCTAACACAAACACATTGATTCGCTTCAGAAGACCTTATTAACCCCAGAGCCGCGTGGAGTACTTTTCATGATGGATGGAAGCACTTTTTTTGCCTTCAAAATCTCAAAACCCATTCACTGCCATTATCAAACATTTTTAAACTCATTTTTTAAACATTTTAGATATTTTTAAACTCCAATTGTATTTGTCTGAAAGACAAAAGTCATGTACACCTATAGGATGGCTTGAGGATAAGCAAATAATGGGGTAATTTTCATTTTTGGGTGAACTATCAATTTAATGCTCACTCTCCATATCAACACAGACCCATCATGAACATGAAAACACTTTACTGTGCATATGCAGAGACACGTGCTTTATATAAACTGTATAACTCCCAAAGTGAAACATAAGTGAACGTAAGTGCATATTTCTCAGGGAAAGTGATTTTACACAGCTGTTGTTGTGAAACTAGCATCTGTGCACAGGAGAATAAATACACTCCTCCTGAGGCCGTGGGTGAGCGTTTGAGCGGTTATTTGTGAACATCACCTCGCCGTACTGAACCTCATCCTCCTTCTCCTTCCTCACCTTCCTCTTCTTCTGCGGTTGGATCTCAACGTATTCCACATCAGCAGTCGGGAGTGACTCTGCACAGAAAGAAGAAATGATGACAGGGCAAGACATTACGGGTGTCACTTCACATACACAATAGCTGTTACTACTGTTAGTCTGCAAACTGGGAACTGACAAATGGAGCTTTCAAGAGTGAAACTATTTAAGTAGCAAACAACAACGATGGAAATTCAACCCAGTGCCAGATAAACTAGTGATGGGAAGATCAGATCTCAAGTTCATTCATGTTCAAAAAAATGAACTAATCTTTAAATCATTTAATTCACTTGAACAGTTAAAATAGCAAAAAAGATAGGCCCTATGATACACACTGTTGAAAGCCTGCTTGGGCTGATACATGTTGGTGTCTTTTTAATATGTGTGTGTGTGTGTGTGTGTGTGTGTGTGTGTGTGTGTGTGTGTGTGTGTGTGTGTGTGTGTGTTTACAACAGGACTATCTATCTTTTTTTTTTTTTTTTTTGGAGCATCCAAAGTTTTGCCTGTGAGTACTTGATTTTTTTCTTTAGTTACTCAAATTCCATTTACATAGGCCATCTTTGATCATTTTCCAAATTAGAAAGTCATTATAAAAAGCAGAGGATAGAAAACATAGATGATTAGTTCACCTCTTTTGTTCATTTGTCATACGACAGATAGAATCGTTCATGAACCAACCCATCTCTTTTAAACTAACTCTCCCCAATTATTATCTTAGTTAGTTGAAAGATATTAATCTTCTAAACCTGTGATTCTTAATCCTAGTCCTCGCATTCCACCGCTCTGCACATTTTGTGTGCATCTCTTCAGCCGTTTGTTTCCAGTTCGAAGGCATGTCCTATTTAAAGGGCATTAAAGTGTACACAATTGAATTGTGTATATTATGTGATACTTCACTCTTCTCTAGTTTCGTCTGTGCATCTAGACGCTGCTTGCGGTGGTGTAAACAAATCCGTGAATTAATGTTCTGAAAGTGAAGTAAACTTCAACAGATTTCTGTGCTCAGGGAGTAGAGAGCAGTGAACACTGTGTAGGGAGCATGTCAATCGGAACACTCTTTTCTAGCTGGTTATCTGAATCACCAGCTGTGAAGAAAGAAAGACATGCCAAATATGCAAAGCAGAGGGTCGCAAGGACTAGAATTGAAAACCGTTGCTCTAAGCCTTTATAAGTCATAAACTTTATTTATATATACATTTTACTGATGCTTATAAACATCTTTGAAAACATCAGGCTGATGGTAAACAAAACTCTTCTTCTAATAAATATAATAATACAATGTAATGTATATAATACAATTGAACAGTTAATGTAATAAACATAAATAAAACAAGAGTATTAGCACTGAATGTTTGAGCTTGACCGATAGACTTAAACTGCAGGGTTAAATAGTCATCTTGTAGAAAAAGGTTAATGACAACACTTTCTCTGAGTCAGTTCTCTATTTTTGTAGAAGGGAAAATCCAATTTGCATTAGTAACTGGTTTGCGTTGAACATGGGATGGGTGTTGTCTGGTTGATTCTAAGCAAAAGAATCAACTCCGAATAAACGAGCAAATTTAGTTTGCAAACATCATCTTAAACCATAAAGCAGCATTCAGACTTTAAGGGGTCATATGACGCTTTTTTAAAGATCATTGTTTTGTGTATTTGGTGTAACAGAATATGTTAATATGCTTTAATGTTCAAAAACACATTACTTTTCAAATACCGTACATTATTGTAGGTCATCTATGCCCCGCCTCTCTCAAACGCTTCATTTTCTTCAAAGTCCCTCTTTCCGACAAGCGCAGCCTAGTCTGATTGGCCAGCTGGCACGGTGCATTGTGATTGGCCGAACACCACAAGCATTCGTCGAAAATGTAACGCCCCTTGCCATAATCGCGAGCTTCATCTTTCAATACAAATGTAAAGACTGTTAATAATGTCCTTAGTTTTGCCATTAGTTCAAGCCCGAGAGGGGTCAGAGTCGAGTGACAGACACAGTTGCTATGTTTCCATCCAAAGATTCTAATTTAACTTATGCGCACAACTGGAATATCGCATAAAACCTGCGAATAAAGCACCGTTTCCATCCAATCAAAGTCAAAGAGAACAAAATCATCACTTCCTGGTAAACTGTGGCTCTAAATATCACTAAGAATATTGGAGAAGCAACTGAATCAAATAATTTTCAAATATGAAAAATGACTTGCACCTCAGAGCGAGCAGACGAGACACAATAAATGCTGTCCTTGCTTTCTGAGGCGGATGCTGCTCTTTGTCGAGTAAGACAATTATACAGAAATACTTTGACAACAGACTTTCTCAGGCTTTTCAGAATGACCATAACGATTCATAGATGCAGTGAACGAGATCGGCCCGGTGCTAGTCAAGTTATCCAATCTCGCAGCGCAAAGTCACTTTACTTTTTGATGCACATGGAGGAATTTATTCGGTAAATGTGTTTCCATCGTAGTTTATGCTCATTTTTTCTTATCGGATAAAAAATGCATCCTACTCAAATGTGCGCATGTATTTTTTTAAAAATAGGTGGATGGAAACGCAGCTAGTGATGAAAACTCACACACACACACACACACGATGCTGCGCTGTGAACCCCTTTCTTTCTATCCCCTCTCTTTCTTTCCCTTCTCTCTCTCTCTCTCTCTCACACACACACGACGTGCAAAACTCCACATTTTAACAGTCAATAACAAATTCTTAAACTACTAACAATTCATACATTCACTGATTCAGAAGCACCAGATGGTCAGAGCAAAGTCAGAATGACCTCCTCTCCTAGGTTCACGAAACTGTCGTCCATAAAATGTGTTGCTGTTCTTTTGTAAGTAATCTTAATGATTCCTAAATCTACTTTCAGAAGGCCAAATAAAGTGATTTTGCTTTTGCATAGAAGCGCAAAGCGTCTCCCAGTCATGGCTGCTTCAACACCACTGCGGTTATGGAAACCATGCCTTACGCAAATATTTCCACACTGTGACGTAGACATGTGGGGGTGTGTTTGAATGAGCCGTTTTAAGGGGCGTGACAGAATCTTAAATTTTATAAAGAATATCTCTTTGGCTTTGAGACTTTAGTCTTTGCAACTTCAGGGATCTTATCATTGCACAAACAGCTTGTATCACTCCAAAGAGAAATCCAAACTTGAAATCCCATCATATGACCCCTTTAAACTATGTGATTTCCGTAGAAAAGCTCAACCAAGAAATCTAGTTAAACTACTTTCTACATCCTCTTTTCTTCTAGTATGAAATGACTCGGAAGTGTCATCACTAATTCGTTGACTGAGACTGATTAAGCACTGATTGAGACTGAGCCGCGTGTTGTTTTAAAGAGTAAAGTATCTTTTCTTACCTGGTTTCTTCATTTCCCTCTTTTTCTTATGAGAGATATCAGCGTATATGATGTCCACACTGCCAGCAGCAGTAGCAGCTGATGGAAAAACACTGACATTAGCAACAGATAAAGTACAATCTAATATTTCAATCACTGAAGTATTGGCTTCAAAACTACTGAATTCCTTGATCATGCAGATTAAACTTAAATTTTTTCCATATATGGAACTGTTTGCATGTAATATATGTAGTTAATTCCAGTTATTTGTAAACAAGGCTTTAGTGTGTATGCCCGTTTAGAAGAGGCAATTTATTTATTTAACTAATTGTTACTAATGTAATTAATGTTATAATGATATATTATTATGTATAATAGTGTTATCAAAACAGTGTCAGAAAAACACTTAAAAGTTAAGCACGTTTCACATGTTGCTGTACATTTTTTACAAATGTTAAAATCGTGAACATGCACAGACTTTTGTAAATCAAAACATCTTTATGAACAATTTACATTAAAAACATAATTATGCTCATGTTTCATGAATAAGTAGGGCCCTTTGATTTCTTTGACACGGATGGATCACGGAATCCAGTTAATATTAATTAACTGGACTTAATATTAAGCTGCATATTATTTAAATATGAATCTTGCCTGTTCTGTGGGTGAATGAATGAATAACTAGGTCGCATGCGGTTTTGTTTACTACTGATACTAGTGATTTTAGCCCGTCATCTCAATTTATGAGTACTTGAACACATAAACAATCTCTAGAACTGCTCGAGTCATTTCATTAATAAACTTAAAGATCTTCACAGAAACCGTCAAAATAAAAGTTTGGTTAAACTTGAAGAAACCGTGACATATTATTTAACGTAATGACAGTATTACTACTAATAATACAATTATTAATGAAAAAATATTTTTTTATAATTTGTATACCAGACAAATATAGGCTATATGCCAGAACATGTATTTACCAGAATTGATTTAGCAGAAGATTTAAAAACACTAGACAGTTGTGTATTATTCCTGAAAAAATATATAATGTTTCTGCTTTTGGCTTTAAAACCATCTGTAAGAAAGTGCAATGACCAAAAAAATCTATTCAGCACACATAACATAAAAGCCACAAATCTTGTCAAGATTTGAAGGCATATTAACCAATGTTGTGTCTCTGTAATTGCATTGAAAAGTACTACATTTTAACCTTGTTAGATATCATATGGAATACAGATTGGAAACGAACTGACCTGGTGTCGACTTGACCTGTTTTTTCTTGTAAATGTGATATACGGTGATGAACACCAGAATCAGGATCAGCGCAACACAGCCCAAAGCAATCAGAGAGACTTGTAAAACTATGGAAGAATGAAACACGATCAAACTCAAACTTCAAAACTGTTTCGAAAAGTGCATTCACACCAACTGCAACAGCAACAAGAACAACAACTACATGCAATTATTAGTGCTGTACATTAGGTCATTAATAATTTAACTACAAAAGAGCCTGTAGATCCCTTAAGTACATTATTATCAGCTTTACTTGTAATTTGCAGTATTTACTGTTGCTCAATACCAGCTGATGAGAAACTCATACCATATTCTGAATCCGGTTTCACTGTTGAGCCCCCAGGACTTGTCCCTGTAATAAAACATCATTGCAGAAATCACCTGTTTCTTTCTTAATGTAAATTGCTGCAGAGAGAATTAATCATTTTGAAGAATTAAGTGGCCAATTAAGAAAATCGATGTCTTTAGGACACATCCAAGTCCAATTTCTGTTCAAAATCTGACTAACTAAATAATATTTAGCAGTTTCATTGAATGTTTTTTGGGGCATTGAATCATTTTGAACTGTAAAATGTATTATCAAATATCTGTCATATGATGAAATTCAAATAAACCTCAATATATTAATGCAAAATAATTTTTTTATTTAAAAAAACAACCTTATTTTATAAAACCAATTAAATGACTAATTAATTAATAAATGGTTGCATTTGTTTTCCAGCTTAAAATCATGGAAAATAAAATCATAATATTTTCATCATAAAATGTATCTGAGAGAAATGTATCATTTGCAGTTAGAGTCATGGAATCAAATAACAATTGTCACTGTAAACAATTACAATTGCAAATAAATACATAAATAATCTAGACCTCAAAGGTAAAGAACATTTAGGGAGTAGGAGTGCTTTTGATTGACATAAAAAATGTAAAAATGCAAATGAATGGATGTAAATGTACTGGTTGTACAGTAGTTCTCATTTTCTGCAGCAAAATATAGTTTTGGATGAAATCTTTGTTTGTTCGTTTATAATTTAGCAAGTGAAAAATATAAAAATTAAGTAAGTTAATAAGCTATAGATAAACAACAAAAAAGGTTTATCTTAATATGGTCTAAATCTGGTCTCACTTAATTACAACAATCTAATCAACTAAAACGTAAAGAGTCAGGAGGTGAAACCATCACAGTTCATCAAAATACACATCAGAGATATTGCTCTCTGGCATAAGGGGGTTTTGTGGTGAAATGTGGCTTGGATGTGTTCTTGACAGATTTTGTGAGATTCACTCATCTTCATCACTCTTGTTGCTGTTGCTGTGGTTTTTATAAATACGTGGACAGTATTAAACGCTCACCAGAACAGGGTTTGACACGAACGGTCTTCTGTCCGTGACTGACGTGGTTCTTCACACTGCAGCTGATGTTTCCATCCGTTACATTATCCAGAACAATGCTGGAGTCTCCATCCATCCGTGGACCTCCATTCAGAGTCCAGCTGTAGAGGATCTGATCTCCCTCAGAGGAGCAGGACGCCCTCGTCACCCCGCCAGAGGAGCAGCTGATTGACACGTCCACTGAGCCAATAGGAGCTGGAGAGAGGAACACGTGACAGTCACACAACTCTTTCTCAACTGAGTCAAATATTAAGACATTTCTAAACAAAATGCATTGCTGAGGTGAAAGCTGGGCTGAATTAAACATGCAGCGTTCAGTGGGTTAGTAATGTGACAACAGTAGGCAGAGTACAGTTCAATCTTAGTACATGAAAGTGCAGATGAATTTGACTAAATCATTTTAGATATTTAATAATGAGCTGCATGAATACAAAGATCCACAGAGATTCATCTGATTTGAGAGAGGGAGGTGTTTGGAGAACAGAATATTGTATTGAGTCTGAAGAGAGAGTTTCTGTACCTTCAACATTCACTTGAAGATATGTAGATGTTTGTGAGCCGTCTGAGTGAGAGAAAGTTACTGTGTAATTCCCTGAATCTTCTCTGATCACACGGTTTATTATCAGAGTCCCATTAATGACTTTAACTTCAGGTCTGTTACTATAAAGATCACAATCCTTCGTCTTGTCATCCTTTACTATACAAACCGGATCAGTTGTTTTGTTGTCTATATTCTTTTGTATCTTCACTTTATATTCTATAGCGTTTGCAGAGTGAGTTTGTGTCCCAGAGCTGCATAACAGGGATCAGACTGATTAAACCAGCAGAACCGATCCAGACCTGAAGAACAAAACACACACACACACACACGGATGAATGTGTATAAATATCTCTTGCATTATGAAATAAAATCAGGCATAAATGACTCAAACATTTACAGAACCAAAGTTCAACAGAAAAAAAAACTTCTGACAGACTCTTGATCTGATTTCACACATCTGATCTCAGGTCATCTAAAATAATCTTCATTACAAACAGATACTTAACTC
Source organism: Gymnocypris eckloni scoliostomus (assembly GCA_027564155.1). Lineage (NCBI taxonomy): Eukaryota > Metazoa > Chordata > Actinopteri > Cypriniformes > Cyprinidae > Gymnocypris > Gymnocypris eckloni. The sequence goes on from CM050426.1 coordinate 33,485,736, forward strand.
TATTCTCTAAAGAAATGTCATTTGTGTCTCTCCTTCTGAATTACTATATGACAAGCTCACACTACTTGACAGATTTAAGGGACAGTTTAGTGTGTAATAAAAATATCTGCTACAATAAAACGGTCACGTGTGAGTTCCTGTTTGTCCTTATTTGGTTTGTTTCCTGTTCTTATTAGTTAATTTAACATATGATTTGCTCCTTTGATTTGCCTGTCTTTATAAGTCCTGTGTTCTCCCTTGTTTTTGTCTGCTGTTATATGTCTTCCTGTGTTCCTTGTTGATAGTGTTATTAAAATATATTGTATTCTGAAGAACTCCTCGCTCCTTCGTCCCCAGCGTTGCGTGACAAAAACATTCAACTTAATTTAAAACTCTAGTCTGTATGTCAACAGTCAAAAAGCAAACTTAAATGTGGATTTTATTCAAATAAACGCACTTTACTTTACGCATTTTAACGTAATATTCTGATCATGCAGAACATTCTGTCTTTGTCCTGCACATTCTGTTTCTCACTTTATTAATAATGTCTCAATCTTTCTAATATAATTTTTAATGGATAGACATTATTTGATGAATCCTCCATATAATACAAAAATATTTTTGAAAAGAATAAGTACATTTACACACACTCTCGAATTTTTAAAGACTCTAAACTGTTAAGCTCATAAAAACTATGACTATCACTGCAAACTCTTAATATAATATTACAACACAAATGCTTTTATATCAGAGGTTCACCTGACTGAACGGCATCATAACAGAGTTTGATGTGAAAGAGACTCACATGCAGCAGTTTTCAGCAGCAGCATCAGTCCAAAGACCAGCATCATTTCACTAAAGTCCAGTTTCTAGAAGAGCCTGATCCCAGCAGAAGAGTGCGATGCTGCTTCAGATCGTGACACGAGTGTCTGGACTTCTGTCCGTCTCTGTTCTAGCTCTCATGAAGTGCCTTCACGTCTTAACTCAGACTGGACTGACTCATGAGGAAATCTCTGACCACTTCACAGAGGAAAGAGGAAGTTTCTTCTGATGGGGGAAGGCAGATGATGTGACATCTAAAACAAGAGAGTGAAACTAAGAGAAAGATAGAAAAAGAAGTAACATTTTCAGGCAAATAAAAATATTGTCTTAGAAGGAACAAGACAGTTGTAAAATTACTAATTATGTAAATTACTTGACAGATTCTCTTGCAAATCAAATGAAACAGTATCGTTACTGTATTTATGAAATGCTCTTGACAGTTTTATTGAGAGTAAATCAGAATCAGGACAGAGTCTATATGTGAGTGTTACAGCAGGCTGTTTGTAATTACTTCTTCTCACTGAGTGTGTGATGTGTGACTCGGATCCAGTCAGTTCATGTGTGAATGAAGAGAGGATTCTGACCTCCAGCTCATCTGGACTCACTCTTGTGTTTACTGGAGCTGAGACTCATGTTAGTTGCTGCTCAGAGCTGTTCATGTAGAGAGTGACACATGCAGGAGGAGATGATAACTACAGCTGCACTGCACTCCACCGCGCTCTGCTTCATTTCAAAACATCATGCTTTACAATTGTTACGGGTTGTCGAGGCGAGGAGTTCAAATGGAGCACGAAGGAGCCAGGAAGTCGAATAGACAGGATTTTTAATAAATCCACGCAAACAGATAAAAAACCACCTCTTTATTCAACGTAAGACAGGACAAAGAAACTCTAAATACTGAAAGCTTCTAAAGACAGACGTTTTTATTTGATTTGACTCTTGATTTTGACTAAATTATGTACATTTTAGGTTACCTGAGAATTTTTTTTTTACAGTATAATACACTGCAGTTCAAAAGTTTGGGATTAGTAAAGTTTGTTTAAATAAGTTTCTTATGCTCATCAATGCTGCATCTATTTGAAATATTATTGCAATTTAAAATAAAGTTTTCTATTTTAATATATTTTAAAATACAATTTATTCCTGTGAAGCAAAGCTGTATTTTCAGCATTATTACTTCAGTCTTCAGTGTCACATGATCTTCAGAAATCATTCTAATATGCTGATTTATTATCAATGTAGGAAACAGTTTTGCTGCTTAATATTGTTTGGGACCTGTGATAATTTTTCAGGATTCTTTGATAAATAAAACGTTTTTAAAAAACAGTGTTTATTATTGTTATAATATACAACACTATTCAAAAGTTTGGGGTCAGTATTTTTGTATTTTTTACGAAAGTAATATTTTTCTTCAGAAGGGATGTGTTAATGGATAAAAGGTGATAGTAAAGACTTATATTGTGAGAAAAGCTTTTATTTTGAATAAATGTTGTTCTTTTTAACTTTGTATTCATCAAAGAATCAAAGAGAAAATTATCACATGTTCCAAAAAACAATATGAAGCAGCACAACACTCATAATAAATCTGCATATTATTATGATTTCTGAAGGATCATGTGACACTTGCAGACTGGAGTAATGACACTGAAAATGCAGCTTTGCTTCACAGGAATACATTTTATTTTCAAGTATATAAAACAGGAAACCAATATTAGAAATTGCAACAATATTTCACAACATTACATTTTTTCTGTATTTTGATCAAATAAATACAGCCTCGATGAGCAGAAGAGCATCCATTAAAAAACAAGGTCAATTATTTATTAGGTTTATGATAACATAACATAACATCAAAACAAACTGAAGAATTTAAACTGAGACCTCTAAGCTAAATATTTTCAAAAAACTGTGAATGTGAATTCTTATATAGCTATCTAAACATTCCTATGAAGAGTAGTTTGCACAATACTTGTGTGTGGCTTTATCTAAATGTCTCAGAGTTTTGTTACCATTCTGTGCCCATCCTCCGCTATTTCCAGCACTTAATCAAGCCTTTATAATTCTTTAATACATGAGGACGTTTTACGTTTTGGCCGATTGAGAAATCGTATTTTTGTAGGTCCAAAAAGAGGACATGTCCGGGGAAAAGAGGAAGTATTGTCACCCTATTTAAAATAAACCAAAACCTATTTATTTTAGTTTATTTACAAGCTATATTATGATTAATTTGAGTTAAATTAACAAATTATTAATCAATAATTACAAAATAAGTAACAAGGACTTTTCATTATTTTATGAATAATTAGTGTTTAAATTCATATTCTTGCTTTATTAAGCTTCTCTACCTTAATGCTAAGAAAAAATCTATATGTTCAGCTGTCAGGTTGGATTGTGCAGAGTATACAACATTTCCCTAGCTCATGTTCATAAACACAGAAGAAATGTCAGGACACCTGTTTACAGATTCATCCATGCATCACTGCAGTGATGAAGCACAAACTACTAAGCACATGACATGCAGTTTTATGTTTCAAACACAGTTCATTGTATTGTGCAAATAATTGCAAATAAACATTATAAATATTAAAACAGTACTCTGAATCTATGATTTAATGATTGTCTTTCAAAGACCAGAGGTGTAAAGAGTACCTAAAAACCATACTTGAGTAAAAGTACAGATACCTTACAGTGAAAACTCACATTTACGTAAAGTAGCCCTGTTGATAAGTTTGGGTAAGGGCAAAACGCACAAGATATAGTACTTTCAGTGCCCTGTAGTTGCGATAACACGCCTTTTAGCAGAAATAAACTGCTGCAGAAAAGCTAGATGTCATGCAAAAAACAATTTGTAACTGCAACAATCTGCAGTACAGATACTCACTCAGAAATGTAGTGAAGAAGAGAGTAAACGTTGCTAATATCTTTGGTACTCAGTACAACTACAAAGTATCCAAAAAGATACTTAAGTACAGTAATTAGTTACATTTACTCAAGTACTTTACACCTCTGTCAAAGACAAACACACTCTGTTATAGCGACATCAAGAGAGGAGGACACAAGAGATCTGAACCCATGTCCTTAAATGTATTTCATTTGTCGTTGTTTTAAATCTGTTTAAATTCACTGATGTGCTTTCTGTTAGTTAATATTAACTGACTATTTAACAAAATGAATGAGCTTGTGGCTGCAAATGTTTAATTTCAGAGTTTTATTTTAATTTAACTCAAATAGCACAACAAATACAGCATTGACTCCATACAATTCTTACAGAACGATATGCTTATTAATATTCTATAATAACACAAAGGTGAAGAAAAATGCACGAATGTGGTTAAACAGGCTAAAAACTGCACATGTGTAAAAACAAAGTCAGAAACCTCCAGACTCCCAAAAACTGAGACACGGATGAAGAGATGCACACAGATATAACTTAAAGAGACACTGTATGTAAAATAAATCAACCAAAACCAACAGAATACAGTAAAAGAGCACAAGCAGGAAATGTGAAATAAACCCATTTCTAGAAAATATGGAAAATAAACATACAGGATGACTTTACAATCTTCCAGATCTGATTTAGAGAAATAAACATCATGGATGAACAGAAGAGGTTTCAAGTTATGGCATAAAATACTGCTAGCTCATTTAAAGCATAAAGACACATGAATAAATAAGCAACAAAACTTTTACAAAAAATATATATTTAAAAAATAAAGATGTAACAAATCTGATAAAAGTAGACTAACTAAACCTGTAGAAAGCATCTTCTACTGTTGACAGGTGAAAGCAGGATTCATGTGAGAATCTGTGACATTAAGAATCATTTCTCATATATGTGATGATCTGCAGCTGGTCTCTTCTGCTTTGTGTTCATGTCCTTCTCTAAATCTTCTCATTCACAGTTTCCGATCTTTCTAAAAGCATTACATTATCATCATCTTCACACACTTAATATTTGCATGTCAAATCCATAACGATGATACTTATTGTCTCTCACCTGACGTGTGTCTCATGTAGATGTGAAACCCTCCTAACAAACCCAGCAGAACCATCAGCTGAAAACACCAGACCAGCACAAACACAGCCACTGAAACTGCTGAAAACAACAATCAGACAGAAATCAGAACTCATCTTCATGTTTCCAGAAGTGTGTTTAGTTATACCCGTGTCACATTCTGATGTCTGTGTGCTACTGGTCACTGCAGAGGTCAAACTAGAGGTCACACACGCAGTAGTTGGTCCTGTAATAAAACATCAGCGCAGAATAACCGAAGAGCCCAATTGAGAGAACTGACTGTTTGCATTATTGTTGTTGATATGTTTTTTATACGTGGACATTCATGTATTAACCCACTCTGAGATTCATACCAGCTGATGAGAAACTCATACCATATTCTAAATCCTTTGCTACTGTAGAGGTCAGTTGGTCCTGTAACAAATTATCATTGTAGAATCACCTGTTTTCTCCTTAATAAAAATTACTGCGGAGTAATTTATAATTAATCATAATTTATCATTTTGAAGTATTACATGACCAATTAAGAGAATCGATTTGTTTAAATCTCATGAATCCTGTCTATGTCACGTCCCGGTCACATTTCAGTTCAAAATCTGATTAACTGTACTAACTGTAATATTTTGTATTCATATTTCATTGAATGTTTTTAGGGGCATTATACCATTTTGCACTGCTAAATCATTTACACCTCAAATATAATTTCTGACATATGACGAAAAAAAATAAAAAACATGTACAATTCTCAATATATTATTGGAATAAATACATATATATATAAATTATAATTACTATAATATGTGGAAAATAATTATATTATAAAATTGTAAATTATACTGTACATAATGATATGGTTGTATTTGTTTTCAATCTTTAAAGTATGGCAATTAAAATCATAATATTCTAATCATAAAATACCTGTGATGAAAATAAATAAATTAAATTACAGAATTAAGAATAAAACATTTACATCACTGTAAATAATAAAAATTACAAGTTGATGATACCAGCTGATCAATACCAGCTGATGAGAAACTCGTACCATATTCTGAATCCGGTTTCACTGTTGAGCCCCCAGGACTTGTCCCTGTAATAAACATCATTGCAGAATCACCTGTTTCTCTCTTAATGTAAATTGCTGCAGAGAGAATTAATCATTTTGAAGAATTAAGTGGCCAATTAAGAAAATCTTTGTCTTTAGGACACATCCAAGTCCAATTTCTGTTCAAAATCTGACTAACTAAATAATATTTAGAAGTTTCATAGAATGTTTTTTGGTGCATTGAATAATTTTGAACTGTAACATTTATGCCTCGAATATCTGTCATATGATGAAATTCAAATAAAGGGGGAATTATATGTTCTCAATATATTATTGCAAAAGCATTTATTTATTTTATAATTTAGATTTTATTTAATTAATAATTACAAATAGTAAAATATAAATAATGACATGGTTGCATTTGTTTTCCAGCTTAAAATCGTGGAAAATAAAATCATAATATTTTCATCATAAAATGTATCTGAGAGAAATGTACAATTTGCAATTAGAGTCATAGAATCAAATAACAATTGTCACTGTAAACAATTACAATTGCAAATAAATAAATAAATAAATAATCTAGACCTCAAAGGTAAAGAACATTTAGGGAGTAGGAGTGCTTTTGATTGACATAAAAAATGTAAAAATGCAAATTAATGGTTGTAAATGTACTGGTTCCCATTTTCTGCAGCAAAATATAGTTTTGGATGAAATGTTTGTTTATTTATAATTTAGCAAGTGAAATATATAAAAATTAAGTTAATAAGCTATAGATAAACAAAAAAAAAATGTTTATCTTAATATGATCTTAATCTGGTCTCACTTAATTACAACAATGTAATCAACTAAAACGTAAAGAGTCAGGAGGTGAAACCATCACAGTTCATCATAATACACATCAGAGATATTGCTCTCTGGCATAAGGGGGTTTTGTGGAGAAATGTGGCTTGGATGTGTTCTTGACAGATTTGGAGATTCGCTCATCTTCATCACTCTTGTTGCTGTTGCTGTGGTTTTTATAAATACGTGGACATTCATGTATTAAACGCTCACCAGAACAGGGTTCGATACGAACGGTCTTCTGTCCGTGACTGACGTGGTTCTTCACGCTGCAGCTGATGTTTCCATCAGTTCCCTTATCCAGATCAATGCTGGAGTCTCCATCCATCTGTGGACCTCCATTCAGAGTCCAGCTGTAGAGGATCTGATCTCCGTCAGAGGAGCAGGACGCCCTCATCGCCCCGCTGGAGGAGCAGCTGGTTGACACGTCCACTGAGCCAATAGGAGCTGGAGAGAGAAACACGTGACAGTCACACAACTCTTTCTCAACGGAGTCAATGTAAGGACATTTATAAACAAAATGCATTGCTGAGGTGAAAGCTGGACTGAATTAAACATGCAGCGTTCAGTGGGTTAGTTATGTGACAACAGTAGACAGAGTACAGTTCAATCTTAGTACATGAAAGTGCAGATGAATTTGACTAAATCCTTTTAGATATTTAATAATGAGCTGCATGAATACAAAGATCCACAGAGATTCATCTGATTTGAGAGAGGGAGGTGTTTGGAGAACAGAATATTGTATTGAGTCTGAAGAGAGAGTTTCTGTACCTTCAACATTCACTTGAAGATCTGTAGATATTTCTGAGCCGTCTGAGAGATAGAAAGTTACTGTGTAATTCCCTGAATCTTCTCTGATCACACAGTTTATTATCAGAGTCCCATTAATGACTTTAACATCAGGTCTGTTACTATAAAGATCACAATCCTTTATCTTGTCATTCTTTACTTTACAAACCAGATCAGCTGTTTTGTTGTCTATACTCTTTAGTATCTTCACTTCATATTGTTTAGCGTTTCGCACGATCAGAAGAGTGAGTTTGTGTCCCAGAGCTGCGTAACAGGGATCAGACTGATTAAACCAGCAAAACCGATCCAGACCTGAAGAACAAAACACACACAGAGAGAGAGATAAATGTGTTTTTAAAGAAAGAGAGAAGAACAGTAGATTAGAAGAAGTGAAAGAGGAAATTAGACAGAGAGCTGTGAGAAAATAAGAAACAGAGGAAATGTATCTGAACCATCTTTAATAAAATGTTAACTAAGTTTGCGAAGTAATGTAATATGTTACTGTTATATTTTACAAAGTATGTCTCAGAAGAGTTTATTCAGATGAAAGAGGAGGTGAAGAATTTATACTCCTTCACATAATGAACAAATGAACTGAAGCCACAAACTTCAAATTTTGACTTCATGAGTCTGTAACACAGATGCTTTACTCTATTACTGTGACTTAAACTATTACATCTCACAAATTAATTACTCCACTAACGCTACACTGTTTAAAATGCTATTGAAACACTAAACAAAACGTTTAAACACTTAAAAAGAAAACAATATTACTACATCACTGCAGACTGACTTTTTGAATATTTGAGAGATTCATCAGCAGCATGAGTGTGGTGTGAGAGAGACTCACATGCAGCAGTGTGCAGCAGCAGCATCAGTCCAAACATCAGCATCATTTCTCCAAAGTCCAGTTTCTAGAAGAACCTGATCCCAGCGGAAGAGTGCGATGCTGCGTCAGTCACACAGTCACTTCTTTCTCTGCCAGAAGAGCCTGATCCCAGCAGAAGAGTGCGATGCTGCTTCTGTCACACAGTCACTTCTTTCTCTGCCAGAAGAGTCAGACTGACACTCATCTGTGTACTCACAATAAGTTAATGCACCTACTGCAGTTTCTGTGAGAGAAAGGGAAGTTGAGGTCATATGCTGATGACCTAGCTTGGCACAAGCCAAGTTAAAATAACACTTGACAAAAATAGCTAGCACATAAATTTGTTTTTCTGTCATTGTGTGGCCACAGGTAAAACTCGGCTGAGGTGAGACGGAGAATAAAAACCATTGCTGAAATCTACTGAAGGAAACATCTGCTACGATTTTCACATCTTTATCAATTTTTACCCAAAATTGAATCCACGAGGTCTGGCACAAAATCATAATGGACAATGCTGGCTGTTAACTTTGTAAATTTGACCATCATAAGTAAATCAAACCACTGAAACAAAATATGAGGGACAAAATGACCTGCGTTGTGAATTAAATATACAATAAAAAAACAGCTAAATAAACCAGATGTCATAAGGATTTTTATAACCCTCTGTCGTTAACTCAAGATCACCACACGAGGTCTCTATCAGCACAGGTCTATCAATGTGTTGCTCAAGGTTCAAGGTTCAAGGTTTCTTTATTTGTCACATGATAAATTATACAGGGTATAATCAAAAGTGAAATGTAGGTCAAATCAGGTCCGCTCAGTGGACAGTGCAAAGAATAAAAAAAATAAAAATAAAAAATAAAGTCAAAATTAAATTATATAAAAAGTAACACCACACAAGAGTATATGTATATATATATATATATATATATAGGTAAAAATAAGAAGTAAAATGTGCAATAGAATAAAGAAAAGTGCAAAACAGTAAAACAGTAAGATGTGCAAAACAAATTGGATGTGCAAAAACATTATATGGGACTTAATAAATATTAGTATAAACAGGAGGGATGAGAGGGATGTGCAACGGGTTGTACTGGGTATGCACACATAGCGGCAATATGGATGATGAGAATATGAATGTTTTTGTTATTTTTTACAGATAATAATGAGTCTTGTGAAGGTTTATGGAACAGAGTTTGTGTTAAGGAGCCTGATGGCCTGAGGAAGAAGCTCTTCCTCAGTCTCTCTGTCTTTGCCATCAAGCTCCTGTAGCGCCTGCCAGATGGCAGTAAACGGAAAAGATGGTTACCGGGTGGTTTGAGTCTTTGGTGATTTTAGCAGCTCTGCTTCTGCAGCGTTTGAGGTAGATGCCCTGCAGAGAGGGGAGTGTAGATCCCGAGATGCGCTCAGCTAAACGCACGACTCTCTGCATAGCTTTGCAGTCCTGGTTTGAGGAATTACCATACCACACTGAGATGCACTGAGTCAGAACACTTTCTATGGCCCCTGAATAGAAAGTTTTCAGGATAACTGGTGAGACCCTGAATTTCCTCATCTGTCGATGGTACAGCCTTTGCCTGGCTTTCTTAACCTGAGTTTGAATGTGTGTAGTCCATGTCAGGTCCTCGGAGATGTTTACCCAGGTACTTGAAGCTGCTCACCCTCTCCACAGGGGTCCCACTGATCATAAGAGGAGTGTAGGGCCGCTGCTGTCTCTTCCTGAAGTCCACGATCAGCTCTTTGGTTTTGCTCACGTTCAGAGAGAGGCAGTTGTCCTGGCACCATGATGTAAGTCTCTCCACCTCATCCAAGTATGCGGTCTCGTCGTCGTTGTTAATGAGGCCCAGGACCACAGTATCATCCCATAAATTTAATGATAGATGTGGAGCTGTGAGAGGACACGAGTCGTGGGTGTATAGAGAGTATAGCAGGGGGCTCAGGACACAGCCCTGTGGGGCTCCGGTGATTGAGTTGGAGGTGAACTGGCCGACTTTCACCACTTGTGGTCTGGCGGTGAGGAAATCTTGAATCCAGTCACAAAGTGAAGTGTTTAGGCCGAGGTCTGAGAGTTTAACAGCCAGCTTGGTGGGGACTATAGTATTGAAAGCGAGCTATAGTCAATGAATAACAGCCTGACATAGTTGCCATTTTGCTGTCGATGTGGGTGAGGAGGAGTGCAGTACCTGAGAGATGGCATCATCAGTAGACCTATTTGGCGGTAGGCAAACTGAAGAGGGTCCAAAGTAGCAGGGATGGAGGAGCAAATGTGTTTCTTTAAAAGTCTCTCAAAAACCTTCATGACTGTCGATGTAAGGGCAACTGGACGATAGTCATTCAGGCAAGAGGGTTTACTGTTCTTGGGCACAGGGATAATGACAGATTTTTTAAAGGGGGTGGGGACCACAGAGGTAGCGAGGGACTCATTAAATATGGATGTAAACAAACCAGCAAGCTGATCAGCACAGGGCCTCAGAACGCGGCCAGTAATCCCATCGGGTCCTGCTGCTTTTCTGACGCTCACTCTCCTTAGTTCCTCCGAACATCATCCTCTGAAAGGATGATAGCATAATCATTGCTGCTCTGTCTGCTGCTTCTTGACGCTGCTCGGCAGAATTCACCGCTGTTGCATTCAAAGCGGCCGTAGAAGTTGTTTAGCTCACGGCTAGCAACGGGTCTGCTCTCACCTCCACAGAGTTGTTGTTTCCAGAGGAACAGATGGTCTTAAGTCCCTGCCACATGCGCCGAGAGTCATTGAGCTGGAAATGTGACTCAATTCTCTCACTGTATCGGCGTTTAGCGGCTCTTACTGCACGACGGAGAGCATAACAAGATGACTTGTACTCACTCATGTTTCCTGACAGAATACCGGCATTGTATGCGGCAGTTCGATGGTTAACCGGCGTCACGAATTGTTCTGTCGACCCACGGCTTCTGATTTGAGAAAGTCTTTATTGTAATCGCTTTCAGTGGCCTGTTCGGTTAGTGTGTTTACGGCTTAATGCTACCTCCGTGAATTCGCTGACGCCAGATGAACTCGCCCGAACATGTCCCAGTCGACGTCATCAAGAGACGCCTGTAGCTTCAGAGTGAGGGGACCAGCGGCGTCACTTCCCTCTCCACCGGGGTTCTTGAAGGATCCATTGTTTATAATCCGTGTGAGGAAAATGGCGGCATGGTCTGATTTTCCAAACGCCGCAGTGAGTGGGCTTTGTAGGCATTTTTGAACTGGGTGTAGCAATGATCGAGTGTATTCAGTCCTCTGGTTGGACAGGATATGTGCTGATGGAAGTTAGGGATGACCTTTTGAGGTTAGCCTTGTTAAAGTCCCCGCTACGATACATGCAGCGTCAGGATGTATGTTGATATATCCGCTGAGTTCATCGTAGTTTAGACAAAGCCAAGCTGCTATCTGCCTGTGGTGGTATATACACGGCAGTAACGACGGTTGATGAGAATTCCGGGGCAGATAAAATGGGCGGCAGATAATGGAGAGGTGTTCTAGATGAGGCGAGCAGGAGCGCGACAGAATGGAGATGTTCCTGGGGTCACACCATTTCTTGTTAATGAAGAAGCTACAGTAACAGCTGACTTTTTCAGCCTCAAGTCATACCTAAATCCTATGGGGGTCAATTTTGATTGGATTTGAGCAAATATTGAAAATATTTTGTTTAAGATTTTGAAATCGGATTACAGCATTGCTTCATTTGGAAAAGTTGTGACAGAAATATATTAAGGCCTTAATTAAGAATGTTCTTCTCAAGGCAATAATAATAATAATAATAAGACATTTAAATTAATTCATAAAAATGTATTATATAATTCTATATATTTTTATGAATTTTCATAAATCCAGAATAAAATTCTAAAACATTTCACATGGCTATATTATTGTAAAATATTAAGTTGAAAATGTTAAAGTTTAAAGTATTTAAAAATATTAAAGCTTTGTAAATGCAATTGATTTAAATTATTAAAACAGAGTCCAGAAAATGAAAAATTCCAGATAAATGGAAGTTCTAATGACATCTAAGAGTACAAATTGTAGTAAGCATATACTTAATCACTGTTATGATTATGAGGGGTCCTTGGTAAGTGGCCCGGCCCTACACCACCTTACTGTGTCTCTTCCTGCTGTCACACAAGGACCTGAGGAAGATGTTCTTTGTGGTGAACACCAAAGATAAACTAAACTGAATATCTGTTTAAATGCACCCAAATGATCAGTTTATAATTTGATCAGACTGAAAACCTTCATCTAAACTCCTCTGACTCAAACTAAATGTCAATTGAATTGGAAGGCATGGTGTAGACCTGAAATAATCAGATTAAGAGGATTTTGTTTTTGCATGTACAGTAAATGCTTGAATCCAACTTTCCTGTTAATCAGATTCAAAAATACCTTGCACAGATGCACTACAGTGATGCAAATATTTAGATATTCTTTATGTCAAATATATGAAGAGTTTATTTGCAAAAACAGATAATTGAATTTTTCAATATTTTCAAAAATCATATTTTTTTATCATGTTAAGTTATGTGAATTCTTATATAGCTATCTAAATATTCCTATGAACTGTAATTTGCACAATACTTGTGTGTGGCTTTATCTAAATGTCTCAGAGTTTTGTTACCATTCTGTGCCCATCCTCCGCTATTTCCAGCACTTAATCAAGCCTTTATAATTCTTTAATACATGAGGACGTTTTATTTCGGGCGTTTTACATTTTGGCCGATTGAGAAATCGTATTTTTGTAGGTCCAAAAAGAGGACATGTCCGGGGAAAAGAGGAAGTATTGTCACCCTATTTAAAATAAACCAAAACCTATTGATTTTAGTTTATTTACAAGCTATATTATGGTTAATTTGAGTTCAATTAACAAATTATTAATCAATAATTACAGAATAAGTAACGGACTATTCATTATTTTATGAATAATTAGTGTTTAAATTCATATTCTTGCTTTATTAAGCTTCTCTACCTTAAGGCTAAGAAAAAATCTACATTTTCAGCTGTCAGGTTGGATTGTGCAGAGCATACAACATTTCCCTAGCTCATGTTCATAAACAGAAGAAATGTCAGGACACCTGTTTACAGATTCATCCATGCATCACTGCAGTGATGAAGCACAAACTACTAAGCACATGACATGCAGTTTTATGTTTCAAACACAGGTCATTGTGACAGAGAGCAAATCTGCAAATAAACATTATAAATATTAAAACAGTACTCTAAATCTATGATTTAATGATTGTCTTTCAAAGACCAGAGGTGTAAAGAGTACCTAAAAAACATGCTTGAGTAAAAGTACAGATACCTTACAGTGAAAACTCACATTCACGTAAAGTAGCCCTGTTGATAAGTTTGGGTAAGGGCAAAAAGCACAAGATATAGTACTTTCAGTGCCCTGTAGTTGCGATAACACGCCTTTTAGCTGCTGCAGAAAAGCTAGATGTCATGCAAAAAGCAATTTGTAACTGCAACACTCATTTCAAATGTAGTGGAGTAAAGACTACAGATACTCACTCAGAAATGTAGTGAAGTAGAGAGTAAAAGTTGCTAATATCTTTGGTACTCAGTACAACTACAAAGTATCCAAAAAGATACTTAAGTACAGTAATTAGTTACATTTACTCAAGTACTTTACACCTCTGTCAAAGACAAACACACTCTCTGTTACAGCGACATCAAGAGAGGACACAAGAGATCTGAACCCATGTCCTTAAATGTATTTCATTGGTCGTTGTTTTACGTCTGTTTAAATTCACTAATGTGTGCTTTCTGTTAGTTAATATTAACTGACTATTTAACAAACTGAATGAGCTTGTGGCTGCAAATGTTTAATTTCAGAGTTTTATTTTAATTTAACTCAAATAGCACAACAAATACAGCATTGACATTTTCAGAACATTCTGTCTGAACGACATGTTTATTAATATTCTATAATGACACAAAGGTGAAGAAAAGTGCACGAATGTGTTAAACAGGCTAAAAACTGCACATGTTTAAAAACAAAGTCAGAAACCTCCAGACTCCCAAAAACTGAGACACGGATGAAGAGATTCACACAGATACAACTTAAAGAGACACTGTATGTAAAAGAAATCAACCAAAACCAACAGAATACAGTAAAAGAGCACAAGCAGGAAATGTGAAATAAACCCATTTCTAGAAAATATGGAAAATAAACATACAGGATGACTTCACAATCTTCCAGATCTGATTTAGAGAAATAAACATCATGGATGAACAGAAGAGGTTTCAAGTTATGGCATAAAATACTGCTAGCTCATTTAAAGCATAAAGACACATGAATAAATAAGGAACAAAACTGTTACAAAAAATATATATTAAAAAAATAAAGATGTAACAAATCTGATAAAAGTAGACTAACTAAACCTGTAGAAAGCATCTTCTACTGTTGACAGGTGAAAGCAGGATTCATGTGAGAATCTGTGACATTAAGAATCATTTCTCATATATGTGATGATCTGCAGCTGGTCTCTTCTGCTTTGTGTTCATGTCCTTCTCTAAATCTTCTCATTCGCAGTTTCCGATCTTTCTAAAAGCATTACATTATCATCATCTTCACACACTTAATATTTGCATGTCAAATCCATAACGATGACACTTATTGTCTCTCACCTGACGTGTGTCTCATGTAGATGTGAAACCCTCCTAACAAACCCAGCAGAACCATCAGCTGAAAACACCAGACCAGCACAAACACAGCCACTGAAAATACTGAAAACAACAACCAGACAGAAATCAGAACTCATCTTCATGTTTCCAGAAGTGTGTTTAGTTAAACTCGTGTCACATTCTGATGTCTGTGTGCTACTGGTCACTGCAGAGGTCAAACTAGAGGTCACACACGCAGTAGTTGGTCCTGTAATAAAACATCAGCGCAGAATAACCGAAGAGCTCAATTGAGAGAACTGACGGTTTGCATTATTGTTGTTGATATGTTTTTTATACGTGGACATTCATGTATTAACCCACTCTGAGATTCATACCAGCTGATGAGAAACTCATACCATATTCTAAATCCTTTGCTACTGTAGAGGTCAGTTGGTCCTGTAACAAAACATCATTGTAGAATCACCTGTTTTCTCCTTAATAAAAATTACTGCGGAGTAATTTTTAATTAATCATAATTTATAATTTTGAAGTATTACATGGCCAATTAAGAGAATCGATTTGTTTAAATCGCATTAAACCTGTCCAAGTCACGTCCCCGTCACATTTCAGTTCAAAATCTGATTAACTGTACTAACTGTAATATTTTGTATTCATATTTCATTGAATGTTTTTAGGGGCATTATACCATTTTGCACTCCTAAACCATTTACACCTCAAATATCATTTCTGACATATGACGAAAACTCAAAAAAGGAAAAAAAATATGTACAATTCTCAATATATTATTGGAAAAAATACATATATATAAATTATAATTACTATAATATGTGGAAAATAATTATATTATAAAATTGTAAAGTATAATGTATATACTGATATGGTTGTATTTGTTTTCAATCTTTAAAGTATGGCAAATAAAATCATAATATTCTCATCATAAAATACCTGAGAGAAATGTATCATATGCAATTGCATGAAAATAAATAAATTAAATTACAGAATTAAGAATAAAACATTTACATCACTGTAAATAATAACAATTACAAGTTGATGATACCAGCTGATGAGAAACTCGTACCATATTCTGAATCCGGTTTCACTGTTGAGCCCCCAGGACTTGTCCCTGTAATAAAACATCATTGCAGAATCACCTGTTTCTCTCTTAATATAAATTGCTGCAGAGAATTAATCATTTTGAAGAATTAAGTGATTAAGAAAATCTATTTGTCTCTAGGACGTCCAAGTCCAATTTCAGTTCAAAATCTGACTAAGTAATATTTAGCAGTTTCATTGAATGTTTTTTGGGGCATTGAATCATTTTGAACTGTAACATTTACGCCTCGAATATCTGACATATGATGAAATTCAAATAAACGGGGGAATTATACGTTCTCAATATATTAATGCAAAAGCAATTTTTTATTTTATAATTTATATTTTATTTAATTAATAATTAAAAATAGTCAAATATAAACAATGTCATGGTTGCATTTGTTTTCCAGCTTAAAATCATGGAAAATAAAATCATAATATTTTCATCATAAAATGTATCTGAGAGAAATGTATCATTTGCAATTACAGTCATAGAATCAAATAACAATTGTCACTGTAAACAATTACAATTGCAAATAAATAAATAAATAATCTAGACCTCAAAGGTAAAGAACATTTAGGGAGTAGGAGTGCTTTTGATTGACATAAAAAATGTAAAAATGCAAATGAATGGATGTAAATGTACTGGTTGTACAGTAGTTCTCATTTTCTGCAGCAAAATATAGTTTTGGATGAAATCTTTGTTTGTTCGTTTATAATTTAGCAAGTGAAAAATATACAAATTAAGTAAGTTAATAAGCTATAGATAAACAAAAAAAAAGGTTTATCTTAATATGGTCTAAATCTGGTCTCACTTAATTACAACAATCTAATCAACTAAAACGTAAAGAGTCAGGAGGTGAAACCATCACAGTTCATCATAATACACATCAGAGATATTGCTCTCTGGCATAAGGGGGTTTTGTGGTGAAATGTGGCTTGGATGTGTTCTTGACAGATTTGGAGATTCGCTCATCTTCATCACTCTTGTTGCTGTTGCTGTGGTTTTTATAAATACGTGGACATTCATGTATTAAATGCTCACCAGAACAGGGTTCGACACGAACGGTCTTCTGTCCGTGACTGACGTGGTTCTTCACACTGCAGCTGATGTTTCCATCAGTTCCCTTATCCAGATCAATGCTGGAGTCTCCATCCATCCGTGGACCTCCATTCAGAGTCCAGCTGTAGAGGATCTGATCTCCCTCAGAGGAGCAGGACGCCCTCGTCGCCCCGCCAGAGGAGCAGCTGGTTGACACGTCCACTGAGCCAATAGGAGCTGGAGAGAGGAACACGTGACAGTCACACAACTCTTTCTCAACTGAGTCAATGTCAAGATATTTCTAAACAAAATGCATTGCTGAGGTGAAAGCTGGGACTGAAGTAAACATGCAGCGTTCAGTGGGTTAGTAATGTGACAACAGTAGGCAGAGTACAGTTCAATCTTAATACATGAAAGTGCAGATGAATTTGACTAAATCATTTTAGATATTTAATAATGAGCTGCATGAATACAAAGATCCGCAGAGATTCATCTGATTTGAGAGAGGGAGGTGTTTGGAGAACAGAATATTGTATTGAGTCTGAAGAGAGAGTTTCTGTACCTTCAACATTCACTTGAAGATATGTAGATATTACTGAGCCGTTTGGGGGAGAGAAAGTTACTGTGTAATTCCCTGAATCTTCTCTGATCACACAGTTTATTATCAGAGTCCCATTAATGACTTCAACTTCAGGTCTGTTACTATAAAGATCACAATCCTTCATCTTGTTATCCTTTACTCTACAAATCGGATCAGTATCTTTGTTGTCTATATTCTTTTGTATCTTCACTTTATATTCTATAGCGTCTCGCAGAGTGAGTTTGTGTCCCAGAGCTGCGTAACAGGGATCAGACTGATTAAACCAGCAGAACCGATCCAGACCTGAAGAACAAAACACACACAGAGAGAGAGATAAATGTGTTTATAAAGAAAGAGAGAAGAACAGTAGATTTGAAGAAGTGAAAGAGGAAATTAGACAGAGAGAAAATAAAAACAGAGGAAAGGTATCTGATCCATCTTTAATAAAATGTTAACTAAGTTTGCGAGGTAACGTAATATGTTACTGTTATACTTTACAAAGTATGTCTCAGAAGAGTTTATTCAGATGAAGGAGGAGGTGAAGAATTTATACTCCTTCACATAATGAACAAATGAACTGAAGTCACAAACTCACAAATCTCACAAATGAATTACTCCACTAACGCTACACTGTTTAAAATGCTATTGAAACACTAAACAAAACGTTTAAACACTTAAAAAGAAAATAATATTACTACATCACTGCAGACTGACTTCTTGAATATTTGAGAGATTCATCAGCAGCATGAGTGTGGTGTGAGAGAGACTCACATGCAGCAGTTTGCAGCAGCAGCATCAGTCCAAACATCAGCATCATTTCTCCAAAGTCCAGTTTCTAGAAGAGCCTGATCCCAGCAGAAGAGTGCGATGCTGCTTCAGTCACACAGTCACTTCTTTCTCTGCCAGAAGAGCCCGATCCCAGCGGAAGAGTGCGATGCTGCTTCAGTCACACAGTCACTTCTTTCTCTGCCAGAAGAGCCCGATCCCAGCAGAAGAGTGCGATGCTGCGTCAGTCACACAGTCACTTCTTTTCTCTGCCAGAAGAGCCCGATCCCAGCGGAAGAGTGCGATGCTGCTTCAGTCACACAGTCACTTCTTTCTCTGCCAGAAGAGCCCGATCCCAGCGGAAGAGTGCGATGCTGCGTCAGTCACACAGTCACTTCTTTCTCTGCCAGAAGAGCCCGATCCCAGCAAAAGAGTGCGATGCTGCTTCAGTCACACAGTCACTTCTTTCTCTGCCAGAAGAGCCTGATCCCAGCGGAAGAGTGCGATGCTGCTTCAGTCACACAGTCACTTCTTTCTCTGCCAGAAGAGCCCGATCCCAGCGGAAGAGTGCGATGCTGCTTCAGTCACACTGATCACTTCTTTCTCTGCCAGAAGAGCCCGATCCCAGCGGAAGAGTGCGATGCTGCTTCAAGTAAATCAAACCACTGAAACAAAATATGAGGGACAAAATGTGAATTAAATATACAATAAAAAACAGCTAAATAAACCAGATGTCATAAGGATTTTTATAACCATCTGTCGTTAACTCAAGATCACCACACGAGGTCTCTATCAGCACAGCTCTATCAATGTGTTGCTATAGTAACAGCTGACTTTTTCAGCCTCAAGTCATACCTAAATCCTATGGGGGTCCATTTTGATTGGATTTGAGCAAATATTGAAAATATTTAGTTTAAGATTTTGAAATCGGATTACAGCATTGCTTCATTTGAAGAAAATGAAATATATTAAGGTAGAATGTTCTTCTCAAGGCAATAATAATAATAAGACATTTAAATTAATTCATAAATGTATTCTATAATTCTATATATTTTTATGAATTTTCATAAATCCAGAATAAAATTCTAAAACATTTCCCATGGCTATATTATTGTAAAATATTAAGTTGAACATGTTAAAGTTTAAAGTATTTAAAAATATTAAAGCTTTGTAAATGCAATTGATTTAAATTATTAAAACAGAGTCCAGAAAATGGACAATTCCAGATAAATGGAAGTTCTAATGACATCTAAGAGTACAAATTGTAGTAAGCATATACTTAATCACTGTTATGATTATGAGGGGGTCCTTGGTAAGTGGCCCGGGCCCTACACCACCTTACTGTGTCTCTTCCTGCTGTCACACAAGGACCTGAGGAAGATGTTCTTTGTGGTGAACACCAAAGATAAACTAAACTGAATAGCTGTTTAAATGCACCCAAATAATCAATTTATAATTTGATCAGACTGAAAACCTTCATCTAAACTCCTCTGACTCAAACTGCATGTTAATTGAATTGGAAGGCATGGTGTAGACCTGAAATAATCAGATTAAGAGGATTTTGTTTTTGCATGTACAGTAAATGCTTGAATCCAACTTTCCTATTAATCAGATTCAAAAATACCTTGCACAGATACAGTACAGTGATGCAAATATTTAGATATTCTTTATGTCAAATATATGAAGAGTTTATTTGCAAAAACAGATAATTTAATTTTTCAATATTTTCAAAAATCATATTTTTTTATCATGTTATCATATTTTTATTGTGCTAGTTAGCAGTTTTTTTATTATGTTTTAACCTAGTCAAAATAACCCGACTGCAGCTGGATTAAGATTAATTGGAATGCACAATGAAAAAAACATAATTTCTGAGAATTGGTAAAAACTGAGTTATCTGTTTTTGCATATGAACTCTTCATATGTTTATTTACATCTCATGTCTTAAGAAACTGGTCAGTGGAGGAGACTGCAGATTCTAATTTACTAAATCTTTGCTTAAACAATTCTTCTGGTATAAATGCTAGTTTTGTTTTTGGATATGTCATCATGGCAAGCACTCATAGTAGCTCCATGATGGTTGCTTTCTCCAGTTCTGAACCTGTCAACTGGGTTTTGTTCAGATTACATGTAATGCACATTTATGCAAATATGTGAAATGTATTGCAGTATTTAGGGTTCATGCAAACAAAACTGTGAATTCTAAATAGTTTGTGAGTTCTAAACAATGCATTGGTTCTGCTGCCACCTGCTTGTTAAAATTAGAGTAACAGATTTACTTCATTGTGAGCTGACTGAGTAAATCTTAACAGATGCTTTATAAAAATGCTTTTTTCTGGTTATTTAGAGGGATTTGTCTTAATTCTTGATCCTTTTATTTTCCAGATCAGTCTCGACCCACCCGTTGACAGGGTCAGACATGTTATCATTTCCTCATCATCCTCTTCTCCACAGACAAAGATATTAGTCTTGCTCCAAACATGAGCAAGTGAACACACTGGACTCTCTCTCTCAGCCAGAGTCATTAGCTGTGCTGACTTGATCTATCCCTCTTCTCTCTAGGGATGAGGTGGAGAAGCGTTTTGAAGGCATGTCTGGGCCACTCTGTGAGATTGTCAGCAGGGTCAAAAAAGGTCAACAGGAAGCACACAATGCCTGAAAGCTTCCAGGGGTAAACACCAGTGTTGGGCTAGTTACTCAAAAATGTCATATATTACTTTTACTAGTTACTCCTTTCAAAGGTAATATTGTTAATTTACTTAGTTTACTTTCTGGCAACAGTAATTAGTTACACTACTAGTTACATGACTTTTTCTTCATGCCGCACAGAAGTTGTATCTAGAAATTTACTAACAACATATTTCTGCCTCATCATCTGACCAAAATGCATATTAAATCACAGTCAGAAGTTATTACAAACACTCAATAGGGATTGATAGTGACATTCAAGTAGAAGTGTTGTATTAACCTCATTAATAATCATCAAATCACATACGTTTGTAAGAAACTCAGATCATCTTTTCTTCTTGACAAAAATCAATATAAATCAATATTTGTATCTGCTGAATGTAAGCTTTTCCACATTCCAAGCTTACCTGCTACATCATGAAAATTATGAAAATAAATCTAGGAATTATTGGATTGTTGGATTTTAAATCAGCTGGGTTAAGGCTTCAAAAGTGACTAAGCTGATTTATGGAGGGTAACTGTAATATTATTACTGAAATCTTATTAGTAATTACTTACACTACTAGTTACTGCAAAAAGTAATATTATTACAGTAACTAAGTTCCTAGTGATTAGTTACTGCCCAACACTGGTAAAGACACAAACATATGCTCTTATAAAGATATTAAACTCAACATTGTATGTTTCTCATTAGGGACAGTTAGCCATTTCAGTCATTATACATTTAGAGACAAAACAAGTTTACACTTGTTTACAAAGGTCCGTCTTCAATGATTTTGTCATGACTTCGGTCTGATCAGCTGGTTGTTGTGTGTGTGTGTCTTGTCATTTGTACGTGTTTGTTTTTGAGATCACATGGGTTTTGTTTTGACAGTTTGCCTTGTGTTCATTGTCTTCGTGATTCCCCTCCCCATCGTTATCTCATTAACTACTTCAGCTGCCATCACACCTGTGACTAGTTTATCCATCTATTCTCCCTCTATTTAAGGCCCCTTCATGTGAAGTCTTGTGTCTGATAGGAGTAGCGTTTACTGTTCCAGAATTTCACTTATCGGTAAGGAAAAGGACCAGTGATGAGTTATCGGTTTATACAGGGGAAATGATTGCACTATTATTAGCAATACAGTGGATAGAAGAGATAAGACCTTTGAAATCAGTTATTTGTTCAGATTCATGTGCATCATTGGCTAGTTTACTATACAGTCACTCGGAAAGTAGACCAGACATTTTAATGGAAATAATGCAAACGTTATACAGCATTCAAATGATGGGTATTAGTGGTATTTTTATGGGTGCCTGCACATATTGGTATCCAAGGAAATGAAACTGCAGATAAAGAAGCAAAAGCAGCAGTAAAGAACAATGACATTAACGTAATTGTTAATCTAAGTAAGAGTGAAATCAAGAGTATTATTAAGAAAAGGCTGGAGGAAAGGTGGCAAAAACAATGGGATAAGGAGAAAAAAGGTCGATGGTTTTACAGAATTCAAAGGAAAGTGGCAGAGATGAAATAGTAATATCAAGGATGAGATTTGGACACAAGATTAAATAGTACACTTTATAAAATGGGTAAACATGATACGGGAAGGTGTGAATTTTGTGGGCAAGAAGAATCAGTGGAACATGTTATTTTGTACTGTCAGAAATACGAAACTGAAAGAAGGATTCTAATGCAAAATTTAGAAAAATAAAAATGCAATTTAAACAGAGATATATTACAAAATGACTCGAGAAATGAATGCTATAGTTTTATTTTTCAGTACCTTAAAATAACAAATTTGTGGGAGAGAATATACAAAAAAAAAAAAAAAAGGGGGGGAAGGTAGTATGACATTTTGATCCACACTCCATACCAGTTGGTGGCGGAAATACACTATTTTGTTGTTTGTCAACCTGGAGCTTTGTTTTGTGGCTTCTGCACCTCTCTGCGCACTCAAGAAGGGCACTTCCCACTCTGACGTTGCATCAACACTGACGCTAGGACTCTGTGTGCTGTTCTATCCTCAGTTTGACGTTGCGTCGGCACCGACGCTGGGACTGCAGGTGCTGATCTCCCTACGCCTTACCCTCTCTGCATCGTGGAGTGACTGGAGGCTTGATTGGGCTGGTTCCCGTTCCTATTCTTTGTCTTTAATTACGACTTCCGGCCCTCTTTACCGGCCGAGTTTTGTATTCTGAAACCTTAATAAATATTTGAGTTGAACCTGCGATTGAATCTGTGTTTTTCCCTGACAGATTTAACTTTTATTGCATGTACAGGTGCATCTCAATGAATTAGAATATCGTGGAAAAGTTAATTTATTTCAGTAATTCAACTCAAACTGTGAAACTTGTGTATTAAATAAATTCAATGCACAGACTGAAGTAGTTTAAGTCTTGGTTCTTTTAATTGCGATGATTTTGGCTCACCTTTAACAAGAACCCACCAATTCTCAACACTATAAGTGTCCCTCTGCGGCGGCGAGTGACAGCCAGTTGGATGACAGCCTTTCACTGGTGGCTTCGGATGCGGAAGAGTTAGCGGGCTCTGTGACTGACCCCGTGCTATGAGCTGCACGCCTCGAATGCTTCCTTCGATGAAATCTGATTTGGGGTGGCAGAGCAGCTGATTATATAACCAGACGCCCCTTCTATTTTAGCCATTGGCTCGTGCGCCACTGCCGTGCATTGGTTCGTTTTTTTTTTTATCCTACATGAACAAATCAACGCGCAGTTATAACTGTGTGATTGAAATAGGCTTCAGTGAAGGGGAAAAAAATAGTTTTTCCCCATACAGCGTAGAGACTCGACGCAGTACTTGTTCCCATATCTCAGGAACCGAGGATTACGATAGTAACCGAGTAAATTTTTCGCCTTTAATAAAGAAGAATGCATTAAATTGACAGTAAAGACATTTATGACGTTACAAAAATTCATATTTGAAGTAAATGCAGTTCTTTTTCCTAAATTTATCAAAGAAGCCTGAAAAGAAATATGGGTTCCACAAAAAAAAAGTTACCTATATTAAATTAAATATTAACTTTGAGAATAAGAAATGTTTCTTGGGCAACAAATCAGCATATAATGATTTCTGAAGGATCATGTGTTAATTTGTAATATTTTACAATTACTGTTTTTATGATTAAAACTAATCCAGCCTTGATGAGCATAGGAGACAAAAATATTAGTTTAATATTTGTATTTAACAGTAGTGTATACACACCATTAGAACAAATTCAGATTTCTTCTGCTTCTCCATGTTGTTACACATGCGCATAAGTGCAGATCTTCATATCTCGCAGCAGTAACTCATTGGCACTTTGGTCAGAGCAGAATGCCTGTTGAGCGCAATTAAATCGCAGTTATCATAATAACTTCATAATGCAAGTACTCTTATTTTCTTACAGTTTTTTTATTGCTAACAGCCCTTTGTCCAATCTGTAGTCACATTTTCAAAACTCTAAACACAATTACAACTCTAAAGACAATGCATGTTGTTTTCACACACTATTCAGTCAATTAACACGCTTCTAAAATGCTTAAATGTTCTTTTCATACAAGCTTACCCCATATCAAAAGTATGGATCTTTCTTATCTTTTTTACAAATGCATAAACACAGAAATGAAGACCCAAATGCTCCAAACTTTAAATATAGTGTAAATCCTCTACTTCTGCAACAAAAGCAGCTTAATAAAAGAGCAGCTAAGAATTATTTGAATTACTAATAATTGAGAAATAACTGATTCCAATCTTAATGAATAAGTCTTTCCATACATGGCCATGCACAATAAAAATGCACTCTCTGGATTGGTTTTGTTCAAAACAATACAGAACAACGAAGCATAAAAAGAAAGAAAATATTTGGACGAGGGAGAGTTGGACCAGGAAAAGGACTGGTTGGACCAGGGAGAGGAGTAGTTGGGACGAGGAAAAGGACTGGTTGGACCAGGGAGAGGAGTAGTTGGGACGAGGAAAAGGACTGGTTGGACCAGTGAGAGGAGTAGTTGGGACGAGGAAAAGGACTGGTTGGACCAGTGAGAGGAGTAGTTGGGACGAGGAAAAGGACTGGTTGGACCAGTGAAAGGAGTAGTTGGGACGAGGAAAAGGACTGGTTGGACCAGTGAGAGGAGTAGTTGGGACGAGGAAAAGGACTGGTTGGACCAGTGAGAGGAGTAGTTGGGACGAGGAAAAGGACTGGTTGGACCAGTGAGAGGAGTAGTTGGGACGAGGAAAAGGACTGGTTGGACCAGGGAGAGGAGTAGTTGGGACGAGGAAAAGGACTGGTTGGACCAGTGAGAGGAGTAGTTGGGACGAGGAAAAGGACTGGCTGGACCAGGGAGAGGAGTAGTTGGGACGAGGAAAAGGACTGGTTGGACCAGTGAGAGGAGTAGTTGGGACGAGGAAAAGGACTGGTTGGACCAGTGAGAGGAGTAGTTGGGACGAGGAAAATGACTGGTTGGACCAGTGAGAGGAGTAGTTGGGACGAGGAAAAGGACTGGTTGGACCAGTGAGAGGAGTAGTTGGGACGAGGAAAAGGACTGGTTGGACCAGTGAGAGGAGTAGTTGGGACGAGGAAAAGGACTGGTTGGACCAGTGAGAGGAGTAGTTGGGACGAGGAAAAGGACTGGCTGGACCAGGGAGAGGAGTAGTTGGGACGAGGAAAAGGACTGGTTGGACCAGGGAGAGGAGTAGTTGGGACGAGGAAAAGGACTGGTTGGACCAGTGAGAGGAGTAGTTGGGATGAGGAAAAGGACTGGTTGGACCAGGGAGAGGAGTAGTTGGACCAGGACTGGTTTGGTTCAGCTACCGAATTAGACATCAAGAGACATCAGCAGACAGTCAGGACTGTTGAGAGGAATATTTGTGCCCCCTGCCCAACCTCCAAGATTTGTACATCTCCAGAGTGAGGAAAAGGGCTAAGAAAATCACTTTGGACCCTACACACCCTGCCCACTCTCTCTGATCTGTTGCCTTCTGGTCAGCGATACAGAGAACCAACCACAGAACAGTCAGACACAAGAACAGTTTCTTATCCCAGGTTATAATCAACCTGAACAATTGTAAAACATTCATAACAATGCATTGTCCATCATAACTGACACATGTATAGAGTAATAATTTGTGAACTGCACACTTGTAAATAACATATCTGTACATTCATTCAAAGTTTTTATAATTCACTGACCAATTTAATTTTGACAGTAAAGCCTTTACTGCTGCAATTCTGTCACTTTTCTTTTACATTCCATAAAGTACTGATGATCCTTCACTATGATGTACTCACACTATCTAAAATTAATCCACTCATACATAAAATGAACTTGCTGGCTGAATTATTAGGGACCGAGCACCGATGGTGTGAGGACCCTATTGAATCTGCTCTGTTTATTAGGGACCGAGCACCGATGGTGCGAGGACCCTATTGAATCTGCTCCGTTTATTATTCTTATTAGGGACCGAGCACCGATGGTGCGAGGACCCTAATTGAATCTGCTCCGTTTATTCTTCTTCTTCTTCTTCTTCTCCAAACTTAATCGCATTTTAGAGGGCCTAAACATGCTCGAAAAGTCAGGAAGCTTTGCTGCAGCGTCAGAACTGGTGAAAATTTCGTCTGATATGGGTTTCAGAAGTAGGTGTGGCAAAATGGCTCGACAGCGCCACCTATAAATATTCAGCGAGTGCGCCTCGAGCTACGTTCACATACATGTATGAAAATCGGTACACTTATGTAACTTAACAATACCTACAAAAAGTCTCTAGGTACGAAATCAGAAACCCAACAGGAAGTCGGCTATTTTGAATTTTCTCGTCATATTTTGTGTCATTTTTGCCATTTTCAGGTGTCATACTTTAACGAACTCCTCCCAGAGATTTATTCAGATGAACACCAAAATTGGTCATTATAATCTAAAGCCCTTTGTGACGTTAAATTGCGAAGATCTAGAGTTTTCATCGGGCGTGTCCGTGGCGTCCTGTCAAATTTTGATGTTTCGCCATGAAACAGGAAGTTGTTATATCTCAGACATGCTATGTCCGATCTGCACCAAACTTCACATGTTTGATAAGAATCCTGACCTGAAGAGATCTAAGTGACCATATTCAGTTATAGTCATAGCGCCACCTGCTGGCAACAGGAAGTGACATGTTTTACTCTAACTAACTCCTCCTAGAGATTTAATTACATAAACATAATATTTAGGTCAGACTAACCTAAATGCCTTTGTGATGTTAAATTGAAGATCTAGAGTTTTCGTTAAAGGCGTGTCCTTGGCGGCATCACAGATTTCGATGTCTCGCCATGGGAATAAAAGTTGTTGTAACTCAGCCATACAATAACCGATCTGCCCCAGACTTCACACGTTCGATAAGAATCCAGGCCTGAACACATCTAAATCGAATATTCCATTATAATCAGGCGCCACCTGCTGGCAACAGGAAATTACTTGATTTACACTAACTTAAACATGCAATGTCCAATCTGCACCAAACTTCACATATTTGGTAAGACTCCTGACCTGAAGAGATCTAAGTGACCATATTCATATAAATTGATAGCGCCACCTGCTGGCGACAGGAAGTGATATGTTTTACTCTGTAACTAACTCCTCCTAGAGATTTAATGACATCAACATAATATATAGGTCAGTCTAATCTAAAGGCCTTTGTGATGTTGAATTGCAAGAGCTTGAGTTTTTCGCTAATGGCGTGTCTATGGCGGCGTGACAAAATTCGAAGTCTCGCCATGGGAATAGAAGCTGTCGTTACTCAGCCATAAAATGTCCGATCTGTCCCAAACTTCACACTTTTGATAAGAGCCATGGCCTGTAGACATCTCTGTGCCAATTTTTATTTATAGACATAGCGCCACCTGCTGGCAACAGGAAATTACTTGTTTTACACTAACTTAAAGATGCAATGTCCAATCTGCACCAAACTTCATATGTTTTTTAACAGTACTGGATGAAGACATCTACATGCCAATGTTCAGTTAAATATATAGCGCCACCTGCTGGCAACAGGAAATTTCCTTTTTACACTAACTTAAACATGCAATGTCCAATCTGCACCAAACTTATGTTTTTAAAAGTACTGGATGAAGACATCTACATGCCAATGTTCAGTTATGGACTTTGCGCCACAAGCTGGCAGCAGGTTTGGTACATATAAATGACTTTGACATATTCCTCTATATTTACCTTTTTAAATGCATATTGCTCACTGTTCCCTGTCTTTCTGAAGCCACCGGTCGGCGTTGAGCCGGGCGAGGTCCCTTCCATCGCTGCTTGCAGCTTTAATTAGGGACCGAGCACCGATGGTGCAGAGGACCCTATTGAATCTGCTCCGTTTATTATTATTAGGGACCGAGCACCGATGGTGCGAGGACCCTATTGAATCTGCTCCGTTTATTATTCTTATTCTTCTTCTTCTTCTTCTTCTCCAAACTTAATCGCATTTTAGAGGGCCTAAACATGCTCGAAAAGTCAGGAAACTTTGCACTGCGTCAGAACTGGTGAAAATTCGTCTGATATGGGATTCAGAAGTAGGTGTGGCAAAATGGCTCGACAGCGCCACCTATAAATATTCAGCGGAGTCGCTACGTTTCACGTACATGTGAATCGGTACACTTATGTAACTTAACAATACCTACAAAAAGTCTCCGGTACGAAATCAGAAACCCAACAGGAAGTCGGTTATTTTGAATTTTCTCGTCATATTTTGTGTCATTTTGCCATTTTCAGGTGTCATACTTTAACGAACTCCTCCCAGAGATTTATTCGGATGAACACCAAAATTGGTCATTGTAATCTAAAGCCTTTGTGACGTTAAATTGCGAAGATCTAGAGTTTTCATTGGAGGGCGTGTCCGTGGCGTCCTGTCAAATTTTGATGTTTCGCCATGAAACAGGAAGTTGTTATATCTCAGGCATGCTATGTCCGATCTGACACCAAACTTCATATGTTTGATAAGAATCCTGACCTGAAGAGATCTAAGTGACCATATTCAGTTATAGTCATAGCGCCACCTGCTGGCAACAGGAAGTGACATGTTTTACTCTGTAACTAACTCCTCCTAGAGATTTAATGACATCAACATAATATTTAGGTCAGTCTAACCTAAAGGCCTTTGTGATGTTAAATTGAAGATCTAGAGTTTTCAAGCGTGTCCATGGCGGCATCACAAATTTTGATGTCTCGCCATGTGAATAAAAAGTTAACTCAGCCATACAATGTCCGATCTGCCCCAGACTTCACCGCGTTCGATAAGAATCCAGACCTGAACACATCTAAATACGAATATTTTCATTATATATAGGCGCCACCTGCTGGCAACAGGAAATGACTTCTTTTACACTATCTTAAACATGCAATGTCCAATCTGCACCAAACTTCACACTTTTAATAAAAATATTGGTCTGAAGATATCTAAGTGCCAATGTTCAGTTAAAGATATAGCGCCACCTGCTGGCAACAGCAAATTACTTCTTTTAAACTAACTTAAGCATTCAATGTCCAATCTGCACCAAAATTCACGTATTTGGTAAGAGCCCTGACCTGAAGATATCTAAAGGCCAAAATTCAGATATAATCATAGCGCCACCTGCTGACAACAGGATATATCATGCTTTACACTAACTCAAACATACCATGTTCAATCTGCATCAAACTTCATATGTTTGATAAAAGTATTGGTCTGAAGACATCTACATGCCAATGTTTAGTTATAGACATAGCGCCACCTGGTGGCTACAGGAAATTACTTGTTTTACACCAACTTAAACATGCATTGTCCAATCTGCACCAAACTTCACACATTTGGTAAGATTCCTGGCCTGAAGACATCTAAAGGCCAATATTCAGATGTAATCATAGCGCCACCTGTTGACAACAGGATGTGTCAGGCTTTACACTAACTCAAACATACTATGTTCAATCTGCACCAAACTTCATATGTTTGATAAAAGTGCTAGACTGAAGACATCTACATGTTAATGTTCAGTTATAGACATAGCGCCACCAGCTGGCAGCAGGTTTGACGCATATAAATGACTTTTACACATTCCTCTATATTTACCTTTTTAAATGCATATTGCTCACCGTTCCCTGTCTTTCTGAAGCCACCGGTTGGCGGTGCTGGGTGCGAGGTCCCTTCCATCGCTGCTTGCAGCTTTAATTAGGGACCGAGCACCGATGGTGCAGAGGACCCTATTGAATCTGCTCCGTTTATTATTATTATTATTATTAGGGACCGAGCACCGATGGTGCGAGGACCCTATTGAATCTGCTCCGTTTATTATTAGGGACCGAGCACCGATGGTGTGAGGACTCTATTGAATCTGCTACGTTTCTTCTTCTTCTTCTTCTTCTTCTTCTTCTTCTTCTTCTTCTTCTTCTTCTTCTTCTTCTTCTTCTCCAAACTTAATCGCATTTTAGAGGGCCTAAACATACTCGAAAAGTCAGGAAACTTTGCACACGTGTCAGAACTGGTGAAAATTTACGTCTGATATGGGTTTCAGAAGTAGGTGTGGCAAAATGGCTCGACAGCGCCACCTATAAATATTCAGCGGAGTGCGCCTCAAGCTACGTTTCATGTACATGTACGAAAATTGGTACACTTATGTAACTTAACAATACCTACAAAAAGTCTCCAGGTACGAAATCAGAAACCCAACAGGAAGTCGGCTATTTTGAATTTTCTCGTCATATTTTGTGTCATTTTGCCATTTTCAGGTGTCATACTTTAACGAACTCCTCCCAGAGATTTATTCAGATGAACACCAAAATTGGTCAGTGTAATCTAAAGCCCTTTGTGACGTTAAATTGCGAAGATCTAGAGTTTTCATCGGGCGTGTCCGTGGCGTCCTGTCAAATTTTGATGTTTCGCCATGAAACAGGAAGTTGTTATATCTCAGGCATGCTATGTCCGATCTGCACCAAACTTCACACGTTTGATAAGAATCCTGACCTGAAGAGACCTAAGTGGCCATATTCAGTTATAGTCATAGCGCCACCTGCTGGCAACAGGAAGTGACATGTTTTACTCTGTAACTAACTCCTCCTAGAGATTTAATGACATAAACATAATATTTAGGTCAGTCTAACCTAAAGGCCTTTGTGATGTTAAATTGCGAAGATCTAGAGTTTTCGTTAAAGGCGTGTCCATGGCGGCATCACAAATTTCGATGTCTCGCCATGGGAATAAAAGTTGTTGTAACTCAGCCATACAATGTCCGATCTGCCCAAGACTTCACACGTTGATAAGAATCCAGGCCTGAACACATCTAAATACGAATATTTCATTATAATTAGAGCGCCACCTGCTGGCAACAGGAAATGACTTCTTTACACTATCTTAAACATGCAATGTCCAATCTGCACCAAACTTCACACTTTTGATAAAATATTGGTCTGAAGATATCTAAATGCCAATGTTCAGTTAAAGATATAGCGCCACCTGCTGGCAACAGCAAATTACTTTTAAGCTAACTTAAGCATTCAATGTCCAATCTGCACCAAAATTCACGTATTTGGTAAGAGCCCTGACCTGAAGATATCTAGAGGCCAAAATTCAGATATAATCATAGCGCCACCTGCTGACAACAGGATATATCATGTTTTACACTAACTCAAACATACTATGTTCAATCTGCACCAAACTTCATATGTTTGATAAATGTATTGGTCTGAAGACATCTACATGCCAATGTTTAGTTATAGACATAGCGCCACCTGGTGGCTACAGGAAATTACTTGTTTTACACCAACTTAAACATGCATTGTCCAATCTGCACCAAACTTCATATGTTTGATAAAAGTGCTAGACTGAAGACATCTACATGTTAATGTTCAGTTATGGACATAGCGCCACCAGCTGGCAGCAGGTTTGACACATATAAATGACTATGACACGTTCCTCTATATTTACCTTTTTAAATGCATATTGCTCACTGTTCCCTGTCTTTCTGAAGCCACCGGTCGGCGGTGAGCCGGGCGAGGTCCCTTCCATTGCTGCTTGCAGCTTTAATTAGGGACCGAGCACCGATGGTGCAGAGGACCCTATTGAATCTGCTCCGTTTATTATTCTTATTCTTCTTCTTCTTCTTCTTCTCCAAACTTAATCGCATTTTAGAGGGCCTAAACATGCTCGAAAAGTCAGGAAACTTTGCACAGCGTCAGAACTGGTGAAAATTTACGTCTGATATGGGTTTCAAGTAGGTGTGGCAAAATGGCTCGACAGCGCCACCTATAAATATTCAGCGAGTGCGCCTCGAGCTACGTTTCACGTACATGTACGAAAATCGGTACACTTATGTAACTTAACAATACCTACAAAAGTCTCCGGTGCAATCAGAAACCCAACAGGAAGTCGGCTATTTTGAATTTTCTCGTCATATTTTGTGTCATTTTGCCATTTTCAGGTGTCATACTTTAACGAACTCCTCCCAGAGATTTATTCGGATGAACACCAAAATTGGTCATTGTAATCTAAAGCCTTTGTGACGTTAAATTGCGAAGATCTAGAGTTTTCATTGGAGGGCGTGTCCGTGGCGTCCTGTCAAATTTTGATGTTTCGCCATGAAACAGGAAGTTGTTATATCTCAGGCATGCTATGTCCGATCGACACCAAACTTCATATGTTTGATAAGAATCCTGACCTGAAGAGATCTAAGTGACCATATTCAGTTATAGTCATAGCGCCACCTGCTGGCAACAGGAAGTGACATGTTTTACTCTGTAACTAACTCCTCCTAGAGATTTAATGACATCAACATAATATTTAGGTCAGTCTAACCTAAAGGCCTTTGTGATGTTAAATTGCGAAGATCTAGAGTTTTCGTTAAAGGGCGTGTCCATGGCGGCATCACAAATTTTGATGTCTCGCCATGTGAATAAAAGTTGTTGTAACTCAGCCATACAATGTCCGATCTGCCCCAGACTTCACACGTTGATAAGAATCCAGACCTGAACACATCTAAATACGAATATTTTCATTATATATATAGCGCCACCTGCTGGCAACAGGAAATGACTTCTTTTACACTATCTTAAACATGCAATGTCCAATCTGCACCAAACTTCACACTTTTAATAAAAATATTGGTCTGAAGATATCTAAGTGCCAATGTTCAGTTAAAGATATAGCGCCACCTGCTGGCAACAGCAAATTACTTCTTTAAACTAACTTAAGCATTCAATGTCCAATCTGCACCAAAATTCACGTATTTGGTAAGAGCCCTGACCTGAAGATATCTAAAGGCCAAAATTCAGATATAATCATAGCGCCACCTGCTGACAACAGGATATATCATGCTTTACACTAACTCAAACATACCATGTTCAATCTGCATCAAACTTCATATGTTTGATAAAAGTATTGGTCTGAAGACATCTACATGCCAATGTTTAGTTATAGACATAGCGCCACCTGGTGGCTACAGGAAATTACTTGTTTTACACCAACTTAAACATGCATTGTCCAATCTGCACCAAACTTCACACATTTGGTAAGATTCCTGGCCTGAAGACATCTAAGGCCAATATTCAGATGTAATCATAGCGCCACCTGTTGACAACAGGATGTGTCAGGCTTTACACTAACTCAAACATACTATGTTCAATCTGCACCAAACTTCATATGTTTGATAAAAGTGCTAGACTGAAGACATCTACATGTTAATGTTCAGTTATAGACATAGCGCCACCAGCTGGCAGCAGGTTTGGCCTTATATAAATGACTTTACACATTCCTCTATATTTACCTTTTTAAATGCATATTGCTCACCGTTCCCTGTCTTTCTGAAGCCACCGGTTGGCGGTGCTGGGTGCGAGGTCCCTTCCATCGCTGCTTGCAGCTTTAATTAGGGACCGAGCCGATGCAGAGGACCCTATTGAATCTGCTCCGTTATTATTATTATTATTATTAGGGACCGAGCACCGATGGTGCGAATCTGCTCCGTTTATTATTAGGGACGAGCACCGATGGTGTGAGGACTCTATTGAATCTGCTACGTTTCTTCTTCTTCTTCTTCTTCTTCTTCTTCTTCTTCTTCTTCTTCTTCTTCTTCTTCTTCTTCTTCTTCTTCTCCAAACTTAATCGCATTTTAGAGGCCTAAACATACTCGAAAAGTCAGGAAACTTTGCTGCGTGTCAGAACTGGTGAAAATTTCGTCTGATATGGGTTTCAAGTAGGTGTGGCAAAATGGCTCGACAGCGCCACCTATAAATATTCAGCGAGTGCGCCTCAAGCTACGTTTCATGTACATGTATAATTGGTACACTTATGTAACTTAACAATACCTACAAAAAGTCTCCAGGTATGCAATCAGAAACCAACAGGAAGTCGGCTATTTTGAATTTTCTCGTCATATTTTGTGTCATTTTGCCATTTTCAGGTGTCATACTTTAACGAACTCCTCCCAGAGATTTATTCAGATGAACACCAAAATTGGTCAGTGTAATCTAAAGCCCTTTGTGACGTTAAATTGCGAAGATCTAGAGTTTTCATCGGAGGGCGTGTCCGTGGCGTCCTGTCAAATTTTGATGTTTCGCCATGAAACAGGAAGTTGTTATATCTCAGGCATGCTATGTCCGATCCACACCAAACTTCACACGTTTGATAAGAATCCTGACCTGAAGAGACCTAAGTGGCCATATTCAGTTATAGTCATAGCGCCACCTGCTGGCAACAGGAAGAGACATGTTTTACTCTGTAACTAACTCCTCCTAGAGATTTAATGACATAAACATAATATTTAGGTCAGTCTAACCTAAAGGCCTTTGTGATGTTAAATTGCGAAGATCTAGAGTTTTCGTTAAAGGGCGTGTCCATGGCGGCATCACAAATTTCGATGTCTCGCCATGGGAATAAAAGTTGTTGTAACTCAGCCATACAATGTCCGATCTGCCCAAGACTTCACACGTTCGATAAGAATCCAGGCCTGAACACATCTAAATACGAATATTTCATTATAATTAGAGCGCCACCTGCTGGCAACAGGAAATGACTTCTTTTACACTATCTTAAGCATGCAATGTCCAATCTGCACCAAACTTCACACTTTTGATAAAAATATTGGTCTGAAGATATCTAAATGCCAATGTTCAGTTAAAGATATAGCGCCACCTGCTGGCAACAGCAAATTACTTCTTTTAAGCTAACTTAAGCATTCAATGTCCAATCTGCACCAAAATTCACGTGTTGGTAAGAGCCCTGACCTGAAGATATCTAGAGGCCAAAATTCAGATATAATCATAGCGCCACCTGCTGACAACAGGATATATCATGCTTTACACTAACTCAAACATACTATGTTCAATCTGCACCAAACTTCATATGTTTGATAAATGTATTGGTCTGAAGACATCTACATGCCAATGTTTAGTTATAGACATAGCGCCACCTGGTGGCTACAGGAAATTACTTGTTTTACACCAACTTAAACATGCATTGTCCAATCTGCACCAAACTTCATATGTTTGATAAAAGTGCTAGACTGAAGACATCTACATGTTAATGTTCAGTTATGGACATAGCGCCACCAGCTGGCAGCAGGTTTGACACATATAAATGACTATGACACGTTCCTCTATATTTACCTTTTAAATGCATATTGCTCACTGTTCCCTGTCTTTCTGAAGCCACCGGTCGGCGGTGAGCGCGAGGTCCTTCCATTGCTGCTTGCAGCTTTAATTAGGGACCGAGCACCGATGGCAGAGGACCCTATTGAATCTGCTCCGTTTATTATTATTATTATTATTCTTCTTCTCCAAACTTAATCGCATTTTAGAGGGCCTAAACATGCTCGAAAAGTCAGGAAACTTTGCACACGCATCAGAACTGGTGAAAATTTCGTCTGATATGGGTTTCAGGAGTAGGTGTGGCAAAATGGCTCGACAGCGCCACCTATAAATATTCAGCGGAGTGCGCCTCGAGCTACGTTTCACGTACATGTCTGTCGGTACACTCATGTAACATAACAACACCTACAAAAAGTATCTTGATGCAATCAGAAACCAAACAGGAAGTCGGCTATTTTGAATTTTGTCATATTTTGTGTCATTTTTGCCATTTTCAGGTGTCATACTTTATCGAACTCCTCCCAGATATTTATTCGGATGAACAACAAAATTGGTCATTGCAATCTAAAGCCCTTTGTGACGTTAAATTGCGAAGATCTAGAGTTTTCATCGGGGCGTGTCCGTGGCATCCTGTCAAATTTGATGTTTGCCATGAAACAGGAAGTTGTTATATCTCAGGCATGCTATGTCCGATCTGCACCAAACTTCACATTTTTGATAAGAATCCTGATCTGAAGAGATCTAAGTGACCATATTCAGTTATAGTCATAGCGCCACCTGCTGGCAACAGGAAGTGACATGTTTTAATCTGTAACTAACTCCTCCTAGAGATTTAATGACATCAACATAATATTTAGGTCAGTTTAATCTAAAGGCCTTTGTGATGTTAAATTGCGAAGATCTTGAGTTTTCGCTAATGGGCGTGTCCATGGCGGCATCACAAATTTCGATGTCTCGCCATGGGAATAAAAGTTGTTGTAACTCAGCCATACGATGTCCGATCTGCCCCAGCCTTCACAAGTTCGATAAGAATCCAGGCCTGAACACATCTAAATACGAATATTCCATTATAATTAGAGCGCCACCTGCTGGCAACAGGAAATGACTTCTTTTACACTATCTTAAACATGCAATGTCCAATCTGCACCAAACTTCACATATTTGGTAAGAGTCCTGGCCTGAAAACACCTAAAGGCCAAAAATCAGATATAATCATAGCGCCACCTGCTGACAACAGGATATATCATGCTTTACACTAACTCAAACATACCATGTTCAATCTGCACCAAACTTCATATGTTTGATAAAAGTATTGATCTGAAGACATCTACATGCCAATGTTTAGTTACAGACATAGCGCCACCTGGTGGCTACAGGAAATTACTTGTTTTACACCAACTTAAACATGCATTTTCCAATCTGCACCAAACTTCACATATTTGGTAAGATTCCTGGCCTGAAGACATCTAAAGGCCAATATTCAGATGTAATCATAGCGCCACCTGTTGACAACAGGATGTGTCAGGCTTTACACTAACGCAAACATACTATCTTCAATCTGCACCAAACTTCATATGTTTGATAAAAGTGCTAGACTGAAGACATCTACATGTTAATGTTCAGTTATGGACATAGCGCCACCAGCTGGCAGCAGGTTTGACACATATAAATGACTATGACACGTTCCTCTATATTTACCTTTTTAAATGCATATTGCTCACCGTTCCCTGTCTTTCTGAAGCCACCGGTTGGCGGTGCTGGGTGCGAGGTCCCTTCCATCGCTGCTTGCAGCTTTAATTAGGGACCGAGCACCGATGGTGCAGAGGACCCTATTGAATCTGCTCCGTTTATTATTATTATTATTATTATTCTTCTTCTTCTCCAAACTTAATCGCATTTTAGAGGGCCTAAACATGCTCGAAAAGTCAGGAAACTTTGCACACGCATCAGAACTGGTGAAAATTTACGTCTGATATGGGTTTCAGGAGTAGGTGTGGCAAAATGGCTCGACAGCGCCACCTATAAATATTCAGCGGAGTGCGCCTCGAGCTACGTTTCACGTACATGTACGAAAATTGGTACACTCATGTAACTTAACAATACCTACAAAAAAGTCTCTAGGTACGAAATCAGAAACCCAACAGGAAGTCGGTTATTTTGAATTTTCTCGTCATATTTTGTGTCATTTTGCCATTTTCAGGTGTCATACTTTAACGAACTCCTCCCAGAGATTTATTCTGATGAACACCAAAATTGGTCATTGTAATCTAAAGCCCTTTGTGACGTTAAATAAGATCTAGAGTTTTCATCGGAGGGCGTGTCCGTGGCGTCCTGTCAAATTTTGATGTTTCGCCATGAAACAGGAAGTTGTTATATCTCAGGCATGCTATGTCCGATCTACACCAAACTTCACATGTTTGATAAGAATCCTGACCTGAAGAGATCTAAGTGACCATATTCAGTTATAGTCATAGCGCCACCTGCTGGCAACAGGAAGTGACATGTTTTACTCTGTAACTAACTCCTCCTAGATTTAATGACATCAACATAATATTTAGGTCAGTTTAATCTAAAGGCCTTTGTGATGTTAAATTGCGAAGAGCTTGAGTTTTCGCTAATGGGCGTGTCCTTGGCGGCATCACAAATTTCGATGTCTCGCCATGGGAATAAAAGTTGTTGTTACTCAGCCATAAAATGTCCGATCTGCCCCAAACTTCACACGCTTGATAAGACTCCTGACCTGAAGAGATCTAAGTGACCATATTCATATAAATACATAGCGCCACCTGCTGGCTACAGGAAATGACTTGTTTTACACTAACTTAAACATGCAATGTCCAATCTGCACCAAACTTGACATATTTGGTAGGCGTCCTGGCCTGAAGACATCTAAAGGCCAATATTCAGATGTAATCATAGCGCCACCTGTTGACAACAGGATATGCCAGACTTTACACTAACTCAAACATACCATGTTCAATCTGCACCAAACTTCATATGTTTGATAAAAGTGCTAGACTGAAGACATCTACATGTTAATGTTCAGTTATGGACATAGCGCCACCAGCTGGCAGAAGGTTTGAAACGATAAATGACTATGACACATTCCTCTATATTTACCTTTTAAATGCATATTGATCACCGTTCCCTGTCTTTCTGAAGCCACCGGTCGGCGGTGAGCCGTCTGAGGTCCTTCCATCGCTGCTTGCAGCTTTAATTATTATTATTATTCTTCTTCTCCAAACTTAATCGCATTTTAGAGGGCCTAAACATGCTCGAAAAGTCAGGAAACTTTGCACACGCATCAGAACTGGTGAAAATTTACGTCTGATATGGGTTTCAGGAGTAGGTGTGGCAAAATGGCTCGACAGCGCCACCTATAAATATTTAGCAGAGTGCGCCTCGAGCTACTTTTCACGTACATGTATGAAAATCGGTACACTCATGTAACATAACAATACCTACAAAAAGTCTCCTGGAACGAAATCGAAACCCAACAGGAAGTCGGTTATTTTGAATTTTCTCGTCATATTTAGTGACATTTTGCCATTTGCAGGTGTCATACTTTAACGAACTCCTCCCAGAGATTTAATCGGATGAACACCAAAATTGGTCATTGCAATCTAAAGCCCTTTGTGACGTTAAATTGCGAAGATCTAGAGTTTTCATCGGGCGTGTCCGTGGCGTCCTCTCAAATTTCGATGTTTCGCCATGAAACAGGAAGTTGTTATAACTCAGGCATGCTATGTCCGATCTGCACCAAACTTCACATGTTTGATAAGACTCCTGATATGAAGAGATCTACATAACCATATTCAGTTATAGTAATAGCGCCACCTGCTGGCAACAGGAAGTGACATGTTTTACTCTGTAACTAACACCTCCTACAAATTTAATGACATCAACATAATATTTAGGTCAGTCTAACCTAAAGGCCTTTGTGATGTTAAATTGCGAAGATCTAGAGTTTTCCTGGGAGGGCGTGTCCGTGGCGTCCTGTCAAATTTCGATGTCTCGCCATGGGAATAAATGTTGTTGTAACTCAGCCATACAATGTTTGATCTGCCCCAGACTTCACATGTTCGATAAGAATCCAGGCCTGAACACATCTGAATATGTGTTTCAGAAGTAGGTGTGGCAAAATGGCTCGACAGCGCCACCTATACTGATTCAGCGGAGAGCCCTCAGGCTACGCTTTCACGTACATGTATGAAAATCGGTACACTCATGTAACATAACAATACCTACAAAAGTCTCCTGAACGAAATCGAAACCCAACAGGAAGTCGGTTATTTTGAATTTTCGTCATATTTAGTGACATTTTTGCCATTTGCAGGTGTCATACTTTAACGAACTCCTCCCAGAGATTTATTCGCATGAACACCAAAATTGGTCATTGTAATCTAAAGCCCTTTGAGACGTTAAATTGCGAAGATCTAGAGTTTTCATTGGAGGGCGTGTCCGTGGCGTCCTGTCAAATTTCGATGTTTCGCCATGAAACAGGAAGTTGTTATAACTCAGGCATGCAATGTCCGATGTGCACCAAAATTCCCATGTTTGATAAGACTCCTGACCTGAAGAGATCTAGGTGACCACATTCATATAATTTCATAGCGCCACCTGCTGGCAACAGGAAGTGATATGTTTTACTCTGCAACTAACTCCTCCTAGAAATGTAATGACATCAACATAATTTTTAGTTCAGTCTAATCTAAAGGCCTTTGTGATGTTAATTTGCGAAGAGCTTGAGCTAATGGGCGTGTCCATGGCAGCGTGACAAAATTCGATATCTCGCCATGGGAATAGAAGCTGTTGTTACTCAGCCATAAAATGTCCGATCTGCCCCAAACTTCACATGGTTGATAAGAGCCATGGCCTGAAGACATCTACGTGCTAATGTTTAGTTATAGACATAGCGCCACCTGCTGGCTACAGGAAATTGCTTGTTTTACACTAACTTAAACATGCAATGTTCAATCTGCCCCAAATTTCATATGTTTGATAATAGTACTGGTTTGAAGACATCTAAATGCCAATGTTCAGTTATGGACATAGCGCCACCAGCTGGCAGCAGGTTTGGAACTTATAAATGACTTTGACGTATTCCTCTATATTTACATTTTTAAATGCATATTGCTCACTGTTCCCTGTCATTCTGAAGCCACCGGTTGGCGGTGCCGGTGCGAGGTCCCTTCCATCGCTGCTTGCAGCTTTAATTCTTCTTCTTCTTCTTCTTCTTCTTCTTCTCCAAACTTAATCGCATTTTAGAGGACCTAAACATGCTCGAAAATCAGGAAACTTTGGTACACGCCAGAACTGGTGAAAATTTACGCCTGATATGGGTTTCAGAAGTAGGTGTGGCAAAATGGCTCGACAGCGCCACCTATAAATATTCAGCGGAGTGCGCGCCGAGCTACGCTTTCACGACATGTACGAAAATCGGTACACTTATGTAACTTAACAATACCTACAAAAGTCTCCAGGTACGAAATCAGAAACCCAACAGGAAGTCGGCTATTTTGAATTTTCTCTCATATTTTGTGTCATTTTTGCCATTTTCAGGTGTCATACTTTAACGAACTCCTCCCAGAGATTTATTCAGATGAACACCAAAATTGGTCAGTGTAATCTAAAGCCCTTTGTGACGTTAAATTGCGAAGATCTAGAGTTTTCATCGGAGGGCGTGTCCGTGGCGCCCTGTCAAATTTTGATGTTTCGCCATGAAACAGGAAGTTGTTATATCTCAGGCATGCTATGTCCGATCTACACCAAACTTCACATGTTTGATAAGAATCCTGACCTGAAGAGATCTAAGTGACCATATTCAGTTATAGTCATAGCGCCACCTGCTGGCAACAGGAAGTGACATGTTTTACTCTGTAACTAACTCCTCCTAGAGATTTAATGACATAAACATAATATTTAGGTCAGTCTAACCTAAAGGCCTTTGTGATGTTAAATTGCGAAGATCTAGAGTTTTCGTTAAAGGGCGTGTCCATGGCGGCATCACAAATTTCGATGTCTCGCCATGGGAATAAAAGTTGTTGTAACTCAGCCATACAATGTCCGATCTGCCCCAGACTTCACACGTTTGATAAGAATCCAGGCCTGAACACATCTAAATACGAATATTTCATTATAATTAGAGCGCCACCTGCTGGCAACAGGAAATGACTTCTTTTACACTATCTTAAACATGCAATGTCCAATCTGCACCAAACTTCACATATTTGGTAAGAGTCCTGGCCTGAAAACACCTAAAGGCCAAAAATCTGATATAACCATAGCGCCACCTGCTGACAACAGGATATATCATGCTTTACACTAACTCAAACATACCATGTTCAATCTGCACCAAACTTCATATGTTTGATAAAAGTATTGGTCTGAAGACATCTACATGCCAATGTTTAGTTATAGACATAGCGCCACCTGGTGGCTACAGGAAATTACTTGTTTTACACCAACTTAAACATGCATTGTCCAATCTGCACCAAACTTCACATATTTGGTAAGATTCCTGGCCTGAAGACATCTAAAGGCCAATATTCAGATGTAATCATAGCGCCACCTGTTGACAACAGGATGTGTCAGGCTTTACACTAACTCAAACATACTATGTTCAATCTGCACCAAACTTCATATGTTTGATAAAAGTGCTAGACTGAAGACATCTTCATGTTAATGTTCAGTTATGGACATAGCGCCACCAGCTGGCAGCAGGTTTGACACATATAAATGACACGTTCCTCTATATTTACCTTTTTAAATGCGTATTGCTCACCGTTCCCTGTCTTTCTGAAGCCACCGGTTGGTGGTGCTAGGTCCCTTCCATCGCTGCTTGCAGCTTTAATTAGGGACCGAGCACCGATGAGACCCTATTGAATCTGCTCCGTTTATTAGGGACCGAGCACCGATGGTCTGCAGAGGACCCTATTGAATCTGCTCCGTTTATTATTAGGGACCGAGCACACCGATGGTGCAGAGGACCCTATTGAATCTGCTCCGTTTATTATTAGGGACCGAGCACCGATGGTGCAGAGGACCCTATTGAATCTGCTCCGTTTATTTAGGGACCGAGCACCGATGGTGCAAGGACCCTATTGAATCTGCTCCGTTTATTATTCTTATTCTTCTTCTTCTTCTTCTTCTCCAAACTTAATCGCATTTTAGAGGGCCTAAACATGCTCGAAAAGTCAGGAAACTTTGCACACGCATCAGAACTGGTGAAAATTTACGTCTTATATGGGTTTCAGAAGTAGGTGTGGCAAAATGGCTCGACAGCGCCACCTATAAATATTCAGCGGCGTGCGCCTCGAGCTACGTTTCACGTACATGTACGAAAATCGGTACACTCATGTAACTTAACAATACCTACAAAAAAGTCCCTAGGTACAAAATCAGAAACCAAACAGGAAGTCGGCTATTTTGAATTTTCTCGTCATATTTTGTATCATTTTTGCCATTTTCAGGTGTCATACTTTAACGAACTCCTCCCAGAGATATTTCCAGATGAACACCAAAATTGGTCATTGTAATCTAAAGCCCTTTGTGACGTTAAATTGCGAAGATCTAGAGTTTTCATCGGAGGGCGTGTCCGTGGCGTCCTGTC
Source organism: Gymnocypris eckloni scoliostomus (assembly GCA_027564155.1). Classification (NCBI taxonomy): domain Eukaryota; kingdom Metazoa; phylum Chordata; class Actinopteri; order Cypriniformes; family Cyprinidae; genus Gymnocypris; species Gymnocypris eckloni. The sequence continues at coordinate 33,529,066 of CM050426.1, forward strand.
AAATTTTGATGTTTCGCCATGAAACAGGAAGTTGTTATATCTCAGGCATGCTATGTCCGATCTGCACCAAACTTCACATGTTTGATAAGAATCCTGACCTGAAGAGATATAAGTGACCATATTCAGTTATAGTCATAGCGCCACCTGCTGGCAACAGGAAGTGACATGTTTTACTCTGTAACTAACTCCTCCTAGAGATTTAATGACATCAACATAATATTTAGGTCAGTTTAATCTAAAGGCCTTTGTGATGTTAAATTGCGAAGAGCTTGAGTTTTCGCTAATGGGCGTGTCCTTGGCGGCATCACAAATTTCGATGTCTCGCCATGGGAATAAAAGTTGTTGTAACTCAGCCATACAATGTCCGATCTGCCCCAGACTTCACACGTTCGATAAGAATCCAGGCCTGAACACATCTAAATACGAATATTCCATTATAATCAGAGCGCCACCTGCTGGCCACAGGAAATGACTTGATTTACACTAACTTAAACATGCAATGTCCAATCTGAACCAAACTTCACATATTTGGTAAGACTCCTGACCTGAAGACATCTAAAGGCCAAAATTCAGATGTAATCATAGCGCCACCTGTTGACCACAGGATATATCATGTGTTACACTAACTCAAACATACCATGTTCAATCTGCACCAAAATTCATATGTTTGATAAAAGTACTGGTCTCATAATATCTACACGATAATGTTTAGTTATAGACATAGCGCCACCTGCTGGCAACAGGAAATTATTTGTTTTACACTAACTTAAGCATGAAATGTCCAATCTGCACCAAACTTCACATATTTTGTAAGATTCCTGGCCTGAAGACATCTAAAGGCCAATATTCAGATGTAATCATAGCGCCACCTGTTGACAACAGGATGTGTCAGTTTTACACTAACTCAAACATACTATGTTCAATCTGCACCAAACTTCATATGTTTGATAAAAGTGCTAGACTGAAGACATCTACATGTTAATGTTCAGTTATGGACATAGCGCCACCAGCTGGCAGCAGGTTTGACACATATAAATGACTATGACACGTATTCCTCTATATTTACCTTTTAAATGCATATTGCTCACCGCTTCCCTGTCTTTCTGAAGCCACCGGTTACGGTGCTGGGTGCGAGGTCCCTTCCATCGCTGCTGTTTAAAAAGCACCAAACCGGTGAACGTGATCTCAAGACATTGATGTATCTAATAAAGTCCACATACATTACCAACTGGCCCATCTTACTTTTACCCAATTTGCTTCAAACTTCATCAGAATACTGTAAAAACATGGCCGATGTGAAACTCTGAAGGAATATTGATATCTAAAAAACCTCAATATTCTTTTTGGTGAGCATTTTGGGGGCTTAACATGGTCAAAACTCTTGAAAATTTGAGTTAGGATGCCGCTGAGGCTGGGACAGGCGTGGCACAGAGGCTCTGGCGCCCCTGGAACACATCAGAAAACTTGATGTGTAGCTCACACATACTTGCACGTATTCATATGAAACTCGGTACACATATAGATCTCATCGCAACTTTTGCACCGCATGTCATGGGCTCCACCCAACAGGAAGTCGGCTATTCTATTGTTTTCCTTAGGACTCTTTTTAGTTTTTTTGACTATCCGGACATTTTGGGGGCTTAACATGGTCAAAACTCTTGAAAATGTGCACACACATTGGAACTCGCGGCATTTAGGACGCCGCTGAGGCTGGGACAGGCGTGGCACAGAGGCTCACGGCGCCCCTGGAACACCATCAGAAAACTTGATGTGTAGCTCAAACATACTTTCACGTATTAATATGAAACCATATAGATCTCATCGGTTTGTTCGGTGTATAAAGCCGATCGCATTGATGTGACAATTATGAGGCAAAGTTATAGCGCCACCAACTGGCAACAGGAAGTGTGTCATTTTCAAAATGCTTTGAATTCACCATCTTACTTTTACCCAATTTGCTTCAAACTTCATCAGAATACTGTAAAACACGGCCGATGTGAAACTGTGAAGGAATATTGATATCTAAAATACTGTTGTCATGGCAACGTCAAACCTCAATTTTCTTTTTGGTGATTTTGAGGCTATCCGGCATTTTGGGGGCTTAACATGGTCAAAACTCTTGAAAATGTGCACACACATTGGAACCCGCGGCAGTTAGGCTGAGGCTGGGACAGGCGTGGCACAGAGGCTCACGGCGCCCCTGGAACACATCAGAAAACTTGATGTGTAGCTCACACATACTTGCAGTATTAATATGAAACTCGGTACACATATAGATCTCATCGAAACCGAACAACTTTTGTACAGCATGTCATGGCTACGCCAACAGGAAGTCAGCTATTCTATTGTTTTCCTTAGGATTCTTTTTTTTTTACCGACTATCCGGGCATTTTGGGGGCTTAACATGGTCAAAACTCTTGAAAATGTGCACACACATTGGAACCCGCGGCATTTAGGACGCCGCTGAGGCTGGGACCCAGGCGTGGCACAGAGGCTCTATGGCGCCCCCTGGAAAACCATCAGAAAACTTGATGTGTAGCTCACACATACTTGCACTTATTCATATGAAACTCGGTACACATATAGATCTTATCGAGCTGAACAACTTTTGTGTCACATGTCATGGGCTCCGCCCAACAGGAAGTCGGCTATTCAGGGCTGTTTAAAAAGCACATGCTCTGGAATTTGAAATACTCCTCCCAGAATTTTCAACACACGAGCACCAAACCCGGTGAACGTGATCTCAAGACATTGGGGATGCTAAATTGCGGAGGGATTTTTGATATCTCGAATGGTTTGCCCGTGGCGAGGCGATGAAGTTATGGCAAGAATTGAGAGACAGGAAGTGTCTAATAAAGTCCACATACATTGTCTGATTTTGATCACAATTCAGTGGTTTGGTGTATGAAGCCGATCGCATCGATGTGACAATTATGAGGGCAAAGTTATAGCGCCACCAACTGGCAGCAGGAAGTGTGTCATTTTCAAAATGCTTTGAATTCAGCATCTTACTTTTACCCAATTTGCTTCAAACTTCATCAGAATAATGTCAAAAACGGCCGATGTGAAACTGTCAAGGAATATTGATATCTAAAATATTGTTGCCATGGCAGCGTGTCAAACCTCAATATATCTTCTGGTGATTTTGAGGCACTTAAGATGTTTAGAATTTCATAAAACTCAACACACACATCAGTATTAATTATAGATAGACACCGGCAAAAGCTCATAAGCAGGGCGTGGAGGAGGCACTCTATAGCGCCACCTTTTGTCAAAACATGGGGGGTTAATTTTAGCTACAGTCACCAAACTCAGTACATATATTGTTCTCATCAAGCCGGACAACTTTCTAATTTACACTCATTAGCTACGACCAACAGGAAGCCGGCTATTTTTGTTTTAATGTCAATTTCTGGAATAATCAAGCTGCAAACTAATTCATACTCCTTCAAGAAGAAACAAGTAGTTCACTCCAAACTTTGTCAACATGATGCCAAGACACTGAAGATGCTAAATTGCGAACGGCTTGCGGATAGCTTGAACGGTGTTTAAATAGTGGTTTATTAAAGTGAGGGTAAAAAAAGATAGCAGAAATGTTCTTATATCTTTAAAGTGCAGTTTACTAAAACTTTTAAACTTTTTACATGCAGGAAAAGTCATTCTGAGGAAGTATGGTTAGTTTCATGACTTTACAAAACTCTATGGATGAGAGAAAATTAAAAACTATCATGCATTTCATCTCAGTCTACTCTCTTCTATGAGTGTGTGTATGTGTGTGTGTGTGTGTGTGTGTGTGTGTGCAGGGCCGGCCTGTGTGTGTGAAGTGGAATGGAGGGCTGTCTTTCAGTGTGACAGTGAGGAGGGTTGAGGGAGGGAGAGGAGAGGAGAGACAGACAAACATGGCTTGCAGAGATTGTGTTCACACTGTGACCTGAATCAGATGGAAACAGAACTGCACTTCCTAACAGAGTGCTCCAAATACACAGATATACGGAGAGTGTACTACGACAAAATACAGCAGATCCATCCCACATTTACAACTCTTTCAGACCAGGAGAAACTAGCGTATCTCTGCTCGGAGAACACAAGACCTGCTGTGTGTTTGCTGCTCAATATGTGTCTCTCTGTCACCACAGAAGAGAAGACACTCCACCTGAGAGAGAGAGAGAGAGAGAGACCTGCTGTGTGTTTGTTTCTCAATATGTGTCTCTCTGTCACCACAGAAGAAGAAGACACCCGTCTGCCCTGAGCTGATGTTTCCAGCACATGTAGATTATATTATGACATATTACCCTTTATATTACTTAAATGTATATTTTGCCTGTATAAATCTTATACTGTACCTTATTTAATTTTATTTCTATCACATACTTACAATAGTCATTCATTTTGCACTACATATTTAATACGGTTTAAATATTTGTTTTATTACTATTATTGTTTTTATTTTTATTTCTGTTAATTCAAATGTGCACTACTTGTGAGCAGCCCAGCTGCAATTGTTTTGGCAATACAAATGTATAGTTTTGTCATGCCAATAAAGCACACTTAAATTGAAAAATTGAGAGAGAGAGAGAGAGAGAGAGAGAGAGAGAGAGAGACTTTTAAACATATCTTTAAATCACCAGAAAAAATTATCAGTCATTTTGGTTGGTGTTTTTTGCATGGTATCATGGTATTAAAAATTTGAGCAGGGTTTTTGCTTTACAAAGTCAAATTTAATACATCAAAAACATTCAAGTAGATTTCATCAATGATTTATATATTAGTTTAACAACTTATATTCATCAGTAATATAATTCATAACAATTCATAAATTCCTGTTTGACTTAATTTTCTGGATTCTGTATTTTATGACTTAATACAAATATACTATCAAAAATGGTGGTAATGAAATTAATGTATAAAGCTTTAACAATTTAATTAATGCCTTAAATGTAATCAAATGAAAATAAGTTTTATCATTTTATGCTTTCATAAAGGACTGCACAATAGAGATTTAGTAAATTAAAATGAGAAATCATATTCATTAAATTTTTCTATTTGTTATTATTATTTTAGAAGTGGTCTACATTGTAATACAATTGTAATTTCTGTCAATTTCTTCAAGTTAAAAGGGGACTTTTATTTTGACGGGTAGAAGTGAAGGGCAAATGTCGCATTTTAATCGTCTAAACTTCCGCAAATCAGAGAAGAAGGGTAACGTAAAGTGAAGTTAGTGAAGATCTTTGCGTATTTGACAATGGTTGTCTCAAATAAAAGGAAGAAAGGATTATTAATTGTTCTCTCAATGTCAGTGAGGCTCTCAGCAGACGCTGTTAAACACTGAGCGGCGTCAGCGAGCATATTTGAGTAAGTAACGTTACATGACAACCGCTCACTCAGAGAGACACGCAAAACAAACAGATTATATTTTTATATAGCAGTGTTTTTTGCTTTATTAATCACAGACACTAGACCATGTAGTGATTTGACAGCTCTGTTTTGATTTATATATCAAATAAATAAATATTCAATGACAATATTGCCTTTTGAAGTTTAATCAGCCCTTTCACGATTTAAACAGAAAGACCTCTTGAAATTGTAAATGAAGACATTTCTTAAACCATTTAACGATTTACAACTTTTACAGCCTTCAATTTGATACAACTAAAATAAGGAGTTTATAAGGACCTGCAGGAGCCCTGTATTTAAGGTAGCCCATAGGGTGATATTGGTAGCCCGACTGGTATTAAACCAATATTCCCGGGACGACGTGCTAGTGATTTTGCTAGAATTGCTGGAATTGCGAATTAGGGTTAGGGTAACTATACGCTATACCCTGCTGTAACTATAGTTTAATAATATTGTTTTAAACATGAGTATTAGTACTAACAACATATTTTTACTGTATTTGTGTAAGTATTTTTTATTTTATTTTAGGTCATGGTATAGTAACAAAAGTACATTACCACATTTTTATTTATAATGTAGTAGTCAATTTGTAACATAATATTAACTAAGATTCATAAATGCTATAAAAACTATTGTTCATTTTAACTTATATAATGTTATAAGCTAAAACCTTATTGAAAACAGTTTGCTACAAAAGTTTCATATATTGTTCTGTGTGTGTGTGTGTGTGTGTGTGTATGTGTGTGTGCGTGTGTGTGAGAGAGAGAGGGTAGAGAGAGACTAACATTAATAAATGTTGTATAATTATTGTTCATGATAATTAATATAGTTAATGCTAATAACTGAAACCTTATTAAAAGGATTACCAAAGTTTTCTATTTTGTTTTGTGTGTGTGTGTCTTGATGGCTCGGATTAACCCTTCCATTAATGTATCCCTTAAATCCAAACTGCTAGAGGGTCACTGTAATGCATGTGCCTGCTAGGGTTGTGTCGGTGAGGAAATTTTCCCACCGGTTAATCGACCTGATGTCTCACTGGTTATAATGGTATCACCGTGGTGGGGGGTCGTTTGAGTTTTCCCTCTTTTCCCCTTTTCTTAGGTTTTAAATAGCCTGTAAGCACCGGTCGCGTTTTACTTTGACTTTGTTATCAGCGGCAATTCTGCGTCAAGCAGTGTTTAAATAAAATAAAAATCAGCAAATACTGTGCAACCAAATAAATGAGAAACAAATGTTTTTTTTTTAAACATCACATCAGTGATGCCTAATAGATCGATCGTGAAGACAATGCTGGAAGATGCGCTTTAGGTCAGTGTTTCTCAACCAGGGGGGCGAGAGATAAAACTACAATATAATATATTCACTAATATTATGACTCGCCTGTTAAGTCATGTAAAAATATAGGTTATAAATAAATAACAGTACCACCTCTCTACATATTCTGTGTTTCGAGCAGCAAACGTCTCTCATCACGCTGTGTGAATACAGACTGAATAGCGGCTCAAAAATGAGTTGGTAAAATTTACAATAAATTATCTTAGGTTGACAGTAGCTAATGCATTAACTAACAATGAACAATATATTTTTACAGCATTTTTTTTTTATGTTAGTAAAAATAGTCAGGCATTATTAGATGCTTTATAAGTATTGATCATGTTAATTAATATAGTTAATGTTAATAACTGAAACCTTTTCGAAAGTGTTACTAAAGTTTTATATGTTGTTCTGTGTGTGTATGTATTGCGCAGACTTAATGGTTTGGATTGACCCTTTAATTGCTGTATCCCTTAAAACCAGACTGCCAGAGGGTTACTGTAAATGCATGTGTGAGAGAGACAGAGAGAGAGAGAGAGAGAGAGATAGCTTCTGTTTAAACTGTGTTTCACAGAGTTGGTGGTTTGGATTAACCCTTTACTTGCCGTGTCCCTTAAAACCAGACTGCTAGAGGGTTACTGTAAATGCATGTGCCCGCTGGGCACCGCTTTCCTGATGCCACCGGGGTGGCGTTTGCATCGGCTTGGGCCCGCCATCGCTGCTTGCAGCTATATTTCTTCTTCTTCTTCTTCTTCTCCAAACTTAATCGCATTTTAGAGGGCCTAAACATGCTCGAAAAGTCAGGAAACTTTGCACATGTGTCAGAACTGGTGAAAATTTACGTCTGATATGGGTTTCAGAAGTAGGTGTGGCAAATTGGCTCGACAGCGCCACCTATAAATATTCAGCGGAGTGCGCCTCGAGCTACGTTTCACGTACATGTACGAAAATCGGTACACTTATGTAACTTAACAATACCTACAAAAAAGTCTCTAGGTACGAAATCAGAAACCCAACAGGAAGTCGGCTATTTTGAATTTTCTCGTCATATTTTGTGTCATTTTTTCGCCATTTTCAGGTGTCATACTTTAACGAACTCCTCCCAGAGATTTATTCGGATGAACACCAAAATTGGTCATTGTAATCTAAAGCCATTTGTGACGTTAAATTGCGAAGATCTAGAGTTTTCATCGGAGGGCGTGTCCGTGGCGTCCTGTCAAATTTTGATGTTTCGCCATGAAACAGGAAGTTGTTATATCTCAGGCATGCTATGTCCGATCTACACCAAACTTAACATGTTTGATAAGAATGCTGACCTGAAGAGATCTAAGTGACCATATTCAGTTATAGTCATAGCGCCACCTGCTGGCTACAGGAAGTGACATGTTTTACTCTGTAACTAACTCCTCCTAGATATTTAATGACATCAACATAATATTTAGATCAGTCTAACCTAAAGGCCTTTGCGATGTTAAATTGCGAAGATCTAGAGTTTTCGTTTTAAGGGCGTGTCCATGGCGGCATCACAAATTTCGATGTCTCGCCATGGGAATAAAAGTTGTTGTAACTCAGCCATACAATGTCCGATCTGCCCCAGACTTCAAACGTTCGATAAGAATCCAGGCCTGAACACATCTAAATACGAATATTTCATTATAATTAGAGCGCCACCTGCTGGCAACAGGAAATGAATTCTTTTACACTATCTTAAACATGCAATGTCCAATCTGGACCAAACTTCACATATTTGGTAAGAGTCCTGGCCTGAAAACACCTAAAGGCCAAAAATCAGATATAATCATAGCGCCACCTGCTGACAACAGGATATATCATGCTTTACACTAACTCAAACATACCATGTTCAATCTGCACCAAACTTCATATGTTTGATAAAAGTATTGGTCTGAAGACATCTACATGCCAATGTTTAGTTATAGACATAGCGCCACCTGGTGGCTACAGGAAATTACTTGTTTTACACCAACTTAAACATGCATTGTCCAATCTGCACCAAACTTCACACGTTTGATAAGAGTCATGGCCTGAAGACATCTACGTGACAATGTTCAGTTATAGACATAGCGCCACCTGCTGGCAACAGAAAATTACTTGTTTTACACCAACTTAAACATGCATTGTCCAATCTTTGCCAAACTTCACATGTTTGACAAGACTCCTGACCTGAAAAGATCTAAGTGACAATATTCATATAAATTCAGCGCCACCTGCTGGCAACAGGAAATTACTTGTTTTACACTAACTTAAACATGCAATGTCCAATCTGCACCAAACTTTACACGTTTGATAAGAGCCATGCCCTGAAGACATCTACGTGCCAATTTTTTAGTTATAGACATAGCGCCACCTGCTGGCAACAGGAAATTACTTATTTTACACTAACTTAAACATGCAATGTCCAATCTGCACCAAACTTCATAAGTTTTTTAAAAGTACTGGATGAAGACATCTACATGCCAATGTTCAGTTAAATATAGCGCCACCTGCTGTCAACAGGAAATTTCTTGTTTTACACTAACTTAAGCATGCAATGTCGAATCTGCCCCAAACTTCACAGGTTTTATAAGAGCCTTGGCCTGAAGACGTCATGCCAATGTTTAGTTAAAGACATAGCGCCACCTGCTGGCTACAGGAAATTATTTGTTTTACACTAGCTTAAACATGCACTGTTCAATCTTCACCAAACTTCATATGTTTGATCAAAGTTCTAACCTGTAGACATCGACATGTTAATGTTCAGTTATGGAAGTTGCGCTACCAGCAGGCAGCAGGTTTGGTACATATAAATGACTTTGAAATATTCCTCTATATTTACCTTTTTAAATGCATATTGCTCATCGTTCCCTGTCTTTCTGAAGCCACCGGTCGGCGGTGAGCCGGGCGAGGTCCCTTCCATCGCTGCTTGCAGCTTTAATTATTATTATTATTGTTGTCGTCATTGTTATATTTTTAATGGATATCATTGTATGTTCTATACAGGTCAAACTGAGATATGATAAATAATGCAGTTTTTGTAATGTCATTAATTGTTAGTATTTTGAGTCTATGCTCTATAATTGACTACATGTTCCTGTGGATAGAAAACCAGTGCTAATGTTTTGACCAAATGACTCTATTTTGAATTGGCTTGTTTTGAAAGAGTTGGTAAATGAAGAAAAAGGTATTCAGGATTTTGAAATGTAAAGTTTGTAATTATTTAATAAAATGTTGTTTTGGTCAGAAAATGTACTATTTGGCTAATTGTGTGATGTAGGTTTGTTACTGTGTTAAAAAGTACTTTTAGTGTTGGTAAACGCTTGTTAGCAATTGAAAAAAACTGTACTTACAGTATTGTTTACATGAGATTTAACTTATTCACAGCACTGCTTAGAAGAATCTAACTAATATTAATTTCTAAAACAATATTTTCTCTCTCTCATACATAAAAATTATCACATAATTCGCAATGTTGGATAATAACACCATAAAGTCTCATTACAGTGCAGTATCCATTTCCTTTCTTTCCCTTGTGTCCTTTCTCTGACTGGTTAGAGATCATGTTTTCTTCAGATGTCGTCTGCGTTATAATGGAATAGATTACGCTAGGAGCTTTTTCTGGACACACCCAAATGCACATGCATGTCACGCATGGATAGATGCGCAATCTGAAACTGGTTTTAACTAAATAAACAACCCATTCTGCTGATGGACCTGCACTCATGGGAATAAGCAGGAAGAGTGTTTGACCCTCTAATTCTATGGGACTCTGTGTGTGTTTATAAAGTGCCCGTGATTGCAACACACTTTTACTACATTAACGTCCTGAGGACAGCAGCAGCATACACAGTAATGTGTAACTTTCACATTATTTATCAAACTGTTTGTGTATGTTAGGGCATGAAGCGATTCTGGTAAAGACCAGCATGATGCTTGCCTGGAGAGCATGAAAGAAGAGGGCAAGATCAGAGAGAAGAGAGACGGCAATGATGAATCACCTAAACTAAACTAAAACACAAAGCAAACTAAATACACGGTGCATTCCATGTCTTTAGCTTCCATAATTAAAGGTGCTTTACTTTTCACAAAATATTGCATGTCAAGCTTAGGAGATAAAACTAAACATTATATCAGCATTTTTCCCTTTCTTCCGCAACTACTAAAATGCATTGATCAAAATATGTTTAAACAATCAAATTGAGCATCAAAGTTAAATAGAAAAATTAAATAAAAAATTAATAGGTAAAGGGGTTGAACTAAACCATCACGCAGGAGCCCAACCTTGGATGCAAATGGATACAGATATCAGCTTATTTCCAATAAATTCAAACAAATATATAAAGAAAGGATCTTATAAAACATAATGTTAGCTTGACATTTGAAGATTTACGTATCTTCCCATCATTCTGTAGAAAGTCCAAATGAAGGTGTCTTTGTTTTTTGTCATTTTTAAATAATTTATTACAAAATACTGAATATCATGTTTGAACAGTTGTCAGTTTTTACAATTTACAATTTGTGCAGTTACAGGAACATGCCTACATCATGCTTTTTCTATAAATATTGATTCAAATCTTTGTTAGGTGATAATAAAAGATTTACAGAAAGCATAAAAACTTAAGATTCATGCCTCTGATGCTTTAAAATGATGGCACCTCAAAGTGAGTTTTGTTAGTAGTTACTTATTAATATTTAATATTTGATGGTTACTGTAGTTAATATCTATTTTCTTTCAGTGGATGAGACTTTCAACCCTGGAGAAGAGGATGACGACGTCCCAGAAGATAATGGGATTTTAAACTTTTATGTATTTTTTTGATGGTTTGTCAGTTTTTCACTCTGAAAATATAATGCAGTCTCTGTGCAGTTATTACAGTAACTCTTCAGAGAGTGATAGTGAGATGGATGATAGAGACAGTAAGGACGAACGCAAGAAGAAAAAGCTGAAAAGACACAACTGGTGAAGAAGAAGAAAGAGAAAAACACAGAAAGAGGTCATACTTTTTTGTCAGTATCTCAGAATAGATATAATTATCTCTTAGATTAAAGGCTTCAGAGAGATGCTCCAGTGCTTTGACACCTTGCTGATTTGTAATGGTCTGTTCAAATGGCACAAAATGAACAACAATATGCAATACCTAAGTTTACTGGCATCTGTTCAACAGTTCAGAAAGTGAAACCTGAAACGAAACACTTTATTAAAAGCCTCTTCCTCAGAAGAGAAACAGAAAAAGGTGAAGGAAGCAGGTTCTCCTAAGAGGCCGATGAGCGCTTACATGTGTGAGAGAGTGAATCGAGAGAGAGAATCCTGGGATATCAGTCACTGAAATCTTCAAGAAGGCTGGAGAATTATGGAAACAGCAGGGCAAAGACCTGAAAGAGGTCAGCTGCATTAAAATCACACACATACACACACACACACATACACACACACACACACACACACACACATCGGAATGTCTTCTTCACATCCCCTATTACAGTTTTTCTCGATTGCTAACACATAATTCATGAAACAATTCACCATTTTCTCACAACTATAAGCACAATCTCAAAACTACACAACAACTTGTGCAAGCTTCAGATTTCCAGGTCAAAACCAAATATTCAAGTCAAAAACATATAATCTCCAGTCAAAATCAAACTTTGGCCTCAGATGATGCACAAACCTGCCAAATACACAGACTACTCCACTGCCTAGAAAACACCAGTGAGATCAATTCAAAACACTGTTACCAAAACCTCCTTTTGGGAAACAGGAATCCTTTTGCTAGTCATACGACATAAATATAGGGGTGCCAATACAATAAAATTCAGCAATAAACTTGAAGAAAAGTTACTTTTACAACACTAGTGTAAAGAGATATTACATGAAAAGCACTTCAAGAGAAGGATTCAAAGACTAAACAACTGAATTGGAATTGGAGTAAACACACATTGGAATATACTGTCAGTTACTTTTAAAGAAATAGATAAATAATGAATGTATAAATAAATGAATTCATTCATTCATTCATTCAGTATCCTCTGCCAAGTTGCATTACAGTTTTGGCAGTATCCTTCTGACAAAAGACTTCTCTCCCTCCCCTGGACATGCATCTCTCAGTCCTGCACAAATACAGTACATGTAAGGACTACTTGGCTACAAATCAATTCAACATTAGTGAGTTTGAGCATGTACAGTCCTTACTGTGAATAATGAAAGTTCTCTCATCTGAAGTACTGTTGCTGTGTCCTGTAATTATATTGTATTGTAGTAGTACTGAAACCTTAGATGAGTCAGTTCATGCAGAAGAACATGGTCAATAGTGCTCTGTATTTCATCAGGAACAAATGACCTTTGACCTCATCCCCTTCAATTTTTCTTTTCTCCTCCAATTCTTCTTTGTCTCACACAACCAGGATTCATTTTCCAAAACACATAACCACTTGTGCTCTTGTTCATATCATCCTGAGATTCTGACCTGTGTGTCATCAGCTTTGCTATTAAATGTTCACATATGGATAAACGTGTGCTGTTTGAGTTCATTTTTTGATGCTTGAGTTAATTAAATAGTGTTTTCTTAATGAGAACATGGTTAAACCTGTGCAAAATTGTGGCATTTTTGTGTCAAGTTTTGCAGAGAACACTGAGCAAATTGGAACGTGTGTGCAAACAGGTGAAAAGTGTCAAACGTTTTGAGAAATGTGTCTTTGTTTCGAGAACTGTATGAATGGTTTGTAAAATTGGGCCAAATGAATCAGTTATAGTGTCAGCAATCGAGAAAATCGAGAAAAAATTGAAATATTAGAACATCTCTGATTACCATTGGTCATTTCATTAATGTTTTTGCTTTATTTGTTTTTTATTTTAAGTGAGACTTTTAAGTTACTTTCCATTAGTCACCTATGATTCGGATTTCTTAAAAGCCAATTACTATTCAATATGCAAATACTGCGGTGACATCACTGCTGGCCATAAGACATATTAAAACATATATTTCTTAAAGTCTTTTTTAAAAGTAATATATAGCACATCCACAACTGAAACAAAGCCTGAATGTTGAGCTGTTTGAACTGAATGCATTGCAGGAAAATGCATGCTCAATCAGCAATGCCTGTGTTTAATTTACATTGTCTTTACTCTTTCATCAATCAAAAACACATTGTTTATGGATTTTAGTTCTGTGGCAAATGTAATATTTTATGCACAGTCTAGTTTTCGGGAAAATTGCTTTCTTTCCTGCAATCGAAGAGTATTCGCTGCATCACTGACTACATTTATTAGCCACTTACTGAATTATTTGTCAGTGGTTTGTTTTATTGTGCTGCAGATAGATGATTGAAGCATGAACTCCTCATTCTGTGCTGTTATTGAGTCAACAGATTTGTTTAATTGATTCATCAGTATGCTCAGCTAAATGTCTCTTGTGTGCATATAAGTGGGACAGAAAAGCGGAAGAGGCCAAGAAACAATATGAGAAAGCCTTGAAAAGTACAGAGAGTGGCGGAAGAGTGGTATTTGTTCCTAAGTGAGCAAACGGATCTATCAAACACGTCATATTACAAATGTCTTATATTTATTTTTGCCAGTATTTATTTGAAATAGAAGCTTTTGCAACTTTATGAATGTTTTTACTGTCACATTTGATCAATTTAATGCATCCTTGCTAAATATTTTTGGCCCTCAGATATTTGAGTACGATGCCTGTTGCAGCCCTGCATGTTGACACAGTCATTGCCTGTGCTTCTAAAGGAAAGAAAATAAATGAGGGAAGGTGGGAGCTAAGAAGAAAAGTGGAGGAGAAAAGAGCGAAAGAAAAAGTAAGGAGTAAAGAGTTCATCTCCATATGAATTGGACCACGACAGAGGCAGCAAACAGAAGCTGTGACTGATGCCTTTCCTCTTGGGTTTATTTGACTTTTTTATATTTGTATTTCATATTTCATAATATATTTATATTTCAAATATCAATTTATATTTGAATCATTTAACCGTCCTTATTTATCGCAGGCATCTGATGATGAGGAGGAGGAAGAAGAGGGTCCACACACTGGCCAGCTCTGAGGAATCGGTATCTGAGTGATGTCACACTTAGTCAGACATTGCTACATCTCAGTTTTTACTGTGAATAATTGATGGTTACTCGGACCAAGACTTTCTACATCCGTGCCATGTTTGAGCTGCAAACACATTTTTTATGCATTTTCCCATTCAGACTGAGAACTTTGAAATAGACAGGTAATATGTTTCCCTCCTTTGAGAGTGACATCAGTAAAACTCTCAGAATTTTTTTTGTGATAATTTAGGGAAGTGTGGATACTTGTAGAAGGGTTTGCCCTTTTTTATGTTTTGTACTTTACAGTTTTTCTTCAATTGCTAACAAGCGTTTACTAACATTTAAAGTACTTTTTTAAACTCTTAGCACAGCAACACACCTACATCACACAATTAGCCAAATAGTTAATTTCCTGGCCAAAACCACATTTTGTTAAATAATTACAAACTCTACATTTCAGAATGCTGAATACCTTTTTTCTTCATTTACTAACTCTATCAAAACAAGCCGATTCAAAATAGAGTAATTTGGTCAAAACATTAGCACTGGTTTTCTATCCACATGAACATGTAGTCAATTATAGAGCATAGACTCAAAATACTAACAATTAATGACATTACAAAAACTGCATTATTTATCATATCTCAGTTTGACCTGTAAAGAACATACAATATGAGATCCATTAAAAAATATAACAACGATGACAACAACAATACAGTTTTTATAATCACTATGACATTTTTTTCAATACTTCTAACAATTTTCCTAAACTCTTAACGCACCAACACACCTGCAACACGCAATTGACAAAACAGTTAATTTCCTGTTCAAAATCACACATTGCAAACTAAACTCCAACATTAATATTCAAATTACAATAATATACTAACACAATACACTACATTTACTTAAACACTGCAAACATGTCTCAAAATCAAATTATTATTCCAAAACACTAACACATGTTAAATTCCAACAGGAACATTTAGTCAATAGCACAATGTCATAAAAACACTAACATCAAATGGAATTACAGAAACTGCATTATTTTAAGTGTTAGGGTTGACTTTAAACAATAGACAGTATATTGCATTGATCATAGATTGTGTTTTACAATGTAGTTTATTTTCTTTTTGGGTTTAGTAAATGCATGCTTTTTTGTTTATTTTGCTGCAGAAATTCAATACAAAAATGTAATGACCCATCTCAGAGTAGCTTTCTTGACGAACGGTTTATGGGGGGGAAAGGAGACAGAGAAATAATTGTTTCATTAAAGGCTTTATGTTCAACAGGACATTAGAAAAACAAGAAAGAAAACAAGAATGCAAGAAAACAAAAACAATTGCAAAATAGCTGCCATTTATTATGTGAATATACAAACAGAAACCCCCTCCCCAAAGAAAGTCATCTAATCTGTCCGGTGTTCTCGTCCACACCACGCCTGATGTCTTCTCTGGCAGGGCATCTTGGGAAGAATCTTTTGATATGCCTTATCCTTCCTGGTATTGTTCGGCTGTGATGTCTTTGCATGCAGCATCCATTGCTTCATGGCGAAACATTTAGTCCTGTGGACGATTTAAAAAAACCTTCCATCTCCAGGCTCAGAAAAACTCCTCAATGGGGTTGAGGAAAGGGGAGTAAGGGGCAAGGAAAAGAGATGTCATTCTCGAATGGGTGTCAAACCATGCTCTGACTACACTTGGAATGATGGAATGCCACATTGTTGCATGTGATCTCATATATTGGCAAGTGATCTCCCATCCGTCCCCTTTCTCTGGCACCAGTCTTTGGTGCAGATCTTCTAAAATCTCACATTTATGCAAGAGTGCACTTTTCCACACATGATCAGCCCAAAGAGGTCCTCTGTTACTGTATACCATATGATCATGCGATTGAAAGAACCCCAACACCTGAGTGCGCTTCCTAGATGGGAATAAGATGTCATTTATATATTTATATATTTGCATAACTTTAATCAGCTGTTTAAATTATGGAATAAAATACAGGGGATATATTTGTGTTTCAATTCACAATATGAAGCGCTGTTCCCTTTGACTTTAGCCTATAAGTTAGTTTTGGAACATGAAGTTATCTGTTCTAACATACAGTGTAAAAGCATTTGTACATTTGGCAGTACAAATACTTTGTTTTGGTCTTGGTTGAGCTTGTGTGTAAAATAAGTTCGAGCATTTTAAATATGTGTTAACTGTATGCATTTTGTGTCAAAGCAACAAGAAATGTGTTAATTGTATAACCTACCACTGTTCCTGTGGTTCAGTGGTAGAGCATTGCATTAGCAGCGCAAAGGTTGTGGGGTCAATTCCCAGGGAACACACATACTGAAAAAATGTATAGCCTGAAAGCACTGTAAGTCGCTTTGGATAAATGCGTCTGCTAAATGTGTAAATGTAAATGTACACAGACGGATGTTGTGCTAATTGTGTTAAGAGTTTAGGAAAATTGATAAAAGTATTGAAAAAAATTGTCATAGCGATCGTAAAAAAACTGTAATATAATAATTCAGCCAGCATGTTCATTTTGTGTATGAGTGGATTAATTTTAGATAGTATGTGTACAGCATAGTGAAGGATCATCAGTACTTTATGGAATGTAAAAGAAAAGTGACAGAATTGCAGCAGTAAAGTCTTTACTGGAAAAATTAAATTGCTGTCAGTGAATTAAAAAAACTTTTTAATTAACCAAACCAGACAGTCCTGGTCCAACAACTCCTCTCACTGGTCCACCTTGTCCTCTCCCTGGTCCAACCAGTCCTTTTCCTCGTCCAACTCTCCCTCGTCCAAATATTTTCTTTCTTTTTATGCTTCGTTGTTCTGTATTGTTTTGAACAAAACCAATCCAGAGAGTGCATTTTTATTGTGCATGGCCATGTATGGAAATACTTATTCATTAAGATTGGAATCAGTTATTTCTCAATTATTAGTAATTCAAATAATTCTTAGCTGCTCTTTTATTAAGCTGCTTTTGTTGCAGAAGTAGAGGATTTACACTATATTTAAAGTTTGGAGCATTCATTTCTGTGTTTATGCATTTGTAAAAAAGATAAGAAAGATCCATGATTTTTGGTATGGGGTAAGCTTGTATGAAAAGAACATTTAAGTATTTTAGAAACGTGTTTAATTTACTGAATATTGTGTGAAAACAACATGCATTGTGTTAATGGTAGGATCACAAAAGACGGATGTTGTGTTAATTGTGTTTAGAGTTTTGAAAATGTGACAACAGATTGGACAAAGGGCTGTTAGCAATAAAAAAAACTGTAAGCTATCAAAATGTTAGACACTTGAGGGTCTTTATAAATGATGAAATATGCTGGTAGAGAAGAAGTGGTGAGGAAGTGCTGACAATACAATTTATGCTCAGTTGAAAGCATTTGTGGCATACTTATTTTTAAATTAAGCACATTCAATGGAAGTGAATGGTCAGTCTGTAATCTTTAAAACAGTGCTTCAATTGTACAGCCACATGTTATCAAGCTAATTTTCCACACTGACACCATGCTTAAGACAATCAAAATATAAATGTAAAATGATTTAAACAGAATTACAGCCCAAATAATATGCCAGTTTTAATACAGGATGAAATTATAAACTTAGCATTTACGCTTCTAAATCCCACAAAAATGGCCTCATTTACTTTTCTTTTAATAAAACACGGTTAACAGACCTGCCAAACTGTATGATCTGTCAATTGCAACTATGCAAAAAGCTGTTGATGCCTTTGTGTTCAAAAATTATATTATTGTATTGTTTCTTTTATTGTTAAATTATGTATGGAATAACGTTGATAATATGGCAGTGAGTGCAGAAATTATTCTGTACAAAGCATAGTGATATAAAAGCATGTGATTTAAGCTTTACCATATTTTATTATACAAACTATTTTCATGCCTTTCCCTATTAATTTAGACCAACTCAGGAGTTAACATTATTACCCCTCAACAAAAAACAATAGGATTTTTTATTGGCTTGTTGATTATTGTAGATCATATGTTCTGTGGCCAAAAGTTTATGATTTAAAAGTTTGAGGATTGTTCAGTGTAGCTTATATCCTGCAATTGGGGACAAATATGTTCTTAACAAACCCACTTAAGAAGTTCCTAAGGCATCGTCCTGACACGTGCCCTGCCATCTAAGATGAATCAACCAATCGCCCTTTCTTGCCAAATTCAAGCAAAATGGCTTTGTTAGCACTGAAAGGCAAGTAAATAAACCCCATCAGGGGTATAAAGTACCAGTAATGGCCTACAGCGAGAGCCTGTGGCTTTTAATACAGCATGACACTTTTATGGTGAAGATAAGTGGTCTGTCAAAAGCAAAGGGAAGTTGAAAAGAAGTTGCGGTTTTTAATATGATAGAGGGGTAAGAGAGACGGATGAAGCCTTATAGCTGTACTGGATGGTCTGGATGTAAGGATGTAAGGTGAAATCGAATAATGCAAGTTTCATTAAATTCATTGTAATCTCAGAGTTACCTTTTTAAAATGGTTTGAATAATCCATCTTATCACATCCTCGCTCTCTCTGTCAAATTTCTGTTTTGTCTCCTGTGTGTTGTATGTCTTCTTTGAAGGATAATCAATTGTGTGCTATATATGAGTGGATCATGCCAGTGCTTGACGATGTTCATGACTCTGGCATCTGTAATTTATGAGAAGTTGTTTCCACTCAGACGCTTCTCTGAAAGCTTTCCAGTTGGAGATGACGTGATGTTGTAATTGACCACAAACATAATGGGCTCACTTTAGTGATGAGGAAATGCGAACTTCACATTAAGCATACACAATTTGCAAACGACTCCAGAAATTTCTTAGCATCAGGGAATCAGTAAATATGGGTTAGACAGTGTGATGGCAAATATGTATTTTTAAAATCACTTTGATCCTAATTTTACTTTAAGTTTTACAAATATTGGGTGTATATATTTATAGATTTTCTTTGTCAGTATAGAGTAAGATGCTCTGCAAGAGAAATTAACTTATAGATATATTTTGTACACAAGTCAGATTAGAGAAGTGGACATAACAGAAAGAGTCAGATGTAAGCCACAGCTGCCAAATAACACCTCAGTCTGAAAATATCAACTATTTAGTCACAGTGAAACAGCATGTTTGTCAAGAAAACAAGTCTCCAAACTATAAAATACAACAGCAAATGGAAAATGGCATTATTGTACACAAGAGAAATGTAAAATAAATGTATGAGGTGGAAATGTTGTATTTGTATAACGTGAATGAATAGGAAGATTAAACGCTACAGATACATTTCTATGGGACTCAAAAAACATTGAACAAAATAGGACTGTTATGTGTTCATGTAGTTGTTAGTTCATGTTTGATGTATTTTGTTCAGTAATTGACCATTCATAAAGACCTGCCTCATTATTTCGTTTTGCAAAGTCTGACAAGCCATGCCTCTCTCACGCTACACATGTTCTCATGTAATAAAAAATACATTGTGGAGCAAAAAGGAAACTGACAACATGCCGACAGAAAAGACAGAGCAGGTTACTTCTGGTATGAAACAAAGTATCAGCTTTCAAATTTTGTAATTTTTAAGAAATTCCAACAATAAATACCATTTTGAGGCTCTTTAAAGTGTCGTGACAGATCGCTGTAGCACCTCAGTTCAAGCGACACGTGAACCGATCATCTCTTCCTCTATGCAAAGTTATAGCATGATATAAAAATGAATGAACATCAGAAGGTTCAAGGTATCTTGTTTCAACCACAGAAAAAGTAAATACACACCATTTTTTAGGTTCAGGTCGCCTGGCTTAAATCTATCCATGAAAGTTATTCTATATAGAAAATAAAATCACATAGTGAAAAAAATAACTATTTGTTCAACTAAAAAAGTGTCTCCATACTGTAACTCCATACTGTAAAATTATAAACCTCACAATTAAACATTTAAACCTTTTTGTTTTTTTAAGAAAAGGAATGAGTCAGAAGTATAAATTATTATATTATTTAAAACGGGTTTATGTGAGTGTATTTTCGCATTGGTCTAAACAAAAACTGCAGACTGGATTATTGAATATGCACATTCATTCTCTGCCAGTAGGAGGTGCTTTTGGAACATCAGAAATATAGCAGTTTGTAAACAAAGCAGCTCTCAGCTAATAAATTATACTTTATCAGGTGAAATGAAAATGCCATTGAAACTTTTCTGAATACAACTGGTTCCCTTCAGAGGTACATTCATATAAAATTAATTAGTGAGAATGAGAAAAGTATCAAAACAATATATAGCCTATATTGACGAGGAAAGTCCACTGATGAGTTACCAGAATATACATTTAATTTTAGTCATTTGAACTTAGGGCTGAAAAATCGATTAAAGTATTTAATTGCGATTAATCACATTATTGTCATGAGATAACTCGCGAATAATCCCAACTTAATCACACATTTTTATCTGTTATAAATACCTTAAGTTAATACTTTTCAAGTTCTTAATATTCGAATCAACATGGGCATGGACAAATACGGATGCTTTATGCAATATATGTTTATTATTATTGAAACCATTGTCAACATAGAGCATGAAGAGTTGATATGTTTTATAGGTCATAGATGTTTTTCAAAGCACATGTTCATGTCTATTAGACACATAAAAAAGAGAAAAGAACAAATATGTTCCTATTACTTCTTTCTTTGCATTGAGCAATTTACTGACACAAACCTGTTTACATTTTCGCACTACAGGACAGTTCTTCTTCTGAACATGCAACATATACATTTATTGTTTATTATTACATTTGTATGCTTCTCTGTGCCACATATTGTAGCCTATTGTGATGCAGCTAAATTCTCAATAAAACTGTTTTCATTTATATATTTTACTGTTTCTGTTGTCAGACAATGGGATAAATATGAAATAATGACTGAAACGCGATCCATTGTCTAAATAACCAGCTCTCACTTCCAAGATGATAATCTGCACAAAAATCCTGATTTGTAATCGTGCTGTCGTCTGATAAATTCAAATAGGCTACACATAAGATAAAGACAAGCTGTGCTGTGATTTCGTATATACTTGCATGTAAAATTAGAGAAGCAACATATCTGTGTTTTAACTGAAAGCGCGGCTCCTTTCAGCCGCTAATGTAAAGAGGTGCGTGCGCGCACTGGGAAAGAGAGACCTCATGCTCGTGTGGCAGTCAGCTTCAGATGCACAATATTTTCATTTGCTACAAGCAGGATACACAAGAAGCACGTTCAACTCGGACTCGCAGATGGTTGTCGTGGTAATAAATGTTTGCATGTCCGCGCTTAATGCGCATCTCGTATATGAAAAGCATTTTAGGGAGCCCTTGGCTTTTGAGGCCCCAAGGCAATCGCCTACCTTTGCCTAATAGTACGTCCGCCCCTGATTCTGCCCTCTGCAGTTTGTCTACAGAGCAAACAGGTCTATGGATGATGCAGTCAACATGGGACTGCACTTCATCCTGCAGCATCTGGACAGACCAGGTACTTATGTGAGGATCCTGTTTGTAGACTTCAACTCCGCTTTTAACACTATCATCCCAAACCACTTCCTGCCCAAATTAACTCAGCTCTCTGTACCCACCTCCGTCTGTCAGTGGATCACCAGCTTCCTGACAGACAGGCAGCAGCTAGTGAGGCTGGGAATATACACATCCAGCACTATCAGCACTGGAGCTCCTCAGGGCTGTATTCTCTCCCCACTGCTCTTCTCCCTCTACACTAGTGATAATCAAGTCTGGCTCATGAGATCCACTTTCCTGCAGAGTTTAGCTCTAACCCTAATCAAACACACCGGAGCATGCTAATCCTGTCTTCAGGATCATTAGAAAATCACAGGTAGGTGAGTTTGATCAGGGTTGGAGCTAAACTCTACAGGAAAGGGGATCTTGTGAGCCAGATTTGAGTATCACTGCTCTACACCATCGACTGCACATCTAAAGACCCCTCTGTCAAGCTCCTGAAATTTGCAGATGACACCACAGTCATCGGCCTCATTCAAGATGGTGACGAGTCTGCTTACAAACAGGAGGTTAAGAAACTGGCTGTCTTGTGCAATCTTAACAACCTGGAGCTTAACTCGCTCAAAACCGTGGAGATGATCGTGGACTTCAGGAGAAACCCCCACCCGCTCTCCCCCCACTTACCATCATGAACAGCACTGCGACTGCAGTGGAGTCATTCAGGTTCCTGGGCAGCACCATCTCCCAGGACCTGAAGTGGGACAATCACATTGAGTCCATTGTGAAAAAGGCCCAGCAGAGACTGTACTTCCTTCGCCTGCTGAGGAAGTTCAACCTGCCACAGGAGCTGCTGAAACAGTTCTAATCTGCCATCATTGAATCCGTCCTCTGCACATCAACAACTGTCTGGTTCAGCTCAGCTACCAAATCTGACCTCAGAAGACTACGGAGGGTAGTCCGAACTGCTGAGCGAATCATTGGTACAACCTCCCACTCTCCAAGAACTGTACTTATCCAGAGTGAGCAAAAGGACTGTCAAAATCACTCTGGACCCCTCACACCAGCACACTCCCTCTTTGAACTGTTACCGTCTGGTCGACGCTACAGAACTCTGAGCACCAGAACGACCAGACACAGGAACAGTTTCTTCCCTCAAGCAATCCATCTCATGAACACTTGACAATAACACACAACACTATTATACATTATTTATTCATCACACATGCTTATTTTGATTTCAAATTTGCACATTTCATACCTGTAGATACATAATTGTCTATATTATAAATTGTATTTTTGCTATTTTGTACATTGCCTATTTGTACAGTATTCTTTGTTATCTGTGTCCTGTCCTGTCCCATTCTGTTGCACTGTGGAGCTTCTGTCACGATAACATTCCTCGTATGTGTAAACATACCTGGCAATATAGCTCAATCCAATTTTCGTTCTCATTCTCTCTCATTATATTTTGTCACAATTACAAAATACAAAAAAGATTGTTTTGTTGAGTTATCTGTGACTGAAGCATTGAATGTAAAAATAATCTTTGTTTTAAATTGTCTTAAAAGGAGAAAACATTGCGTGTATGAGTTGCATGGTGCCCCTTGGCCATACTGTGAGTTCAGCCCTGAAAACAGTTTCCATCCACCTATAGCATTTTTGTGCATAAATATGTGCATAAATTCTAAAAATGTACTTAAAAAACATATGCGCTCAACTAAGTAGGATACATTTCTTATCTGGTAAGAAAACAAGCGCATTAACTACAATAGAAACACTTTTACCAAATTAATTCCTTCATGTGCATCAAAAAAGACGTGACTTTGCGATGGGACAACATAAAACTGGACCAACCAATGGATTGATCTCATTGCACATTATCTCAAAAGAATGCTAGTTTTTCTACATGATATTTAGTGGAAGTTAATCAGGAAGTGACTATTTTGTTCTCTTCAACTCGCTGGATGGAAAAGGTGCTTTATTTGCAAATGTTTATATGACGTTACAATTTTGCACATAAGTTTAATTCATAACTTTGGATGGAAACATAGCTATTATGACTATTTCTATTTCAAAGGAAACATATACGATCCTAAACAATAGCAGGTTTTGAATGTTTGACTAGATAGCAATGCCACAAGGCTGAACAGTTTGAAGTTTGTAAACATTTACCATTTGTGAAACACTTATGTGTGGAAAAAGTGCCAACATGATTGCGATTCTAATGAAAAAAATAATGTCAATGCATATTGTGATTTCATATGTGTGATGAAAATGTCAAAAAAGACTAAATGTAACAAAATGCAGAGTTACAATAAAGAATGCATTAAATTCATGCTTTATTTACAGTAAAAGGCAATATGTGTACCCTTTTGCGCATCTAAGGCCATTTCACAAATCAGCTGTTATAATTAGACATAGCATGTGTTCATATTTATAAAAGGTTTGGTTTGTTAAAAAAAAAAGAGAAACATTTCCTTAAAACAAAGCTGGAAAGAGATGAGCAAATGAGCAGGCTATTAGGGAAATAGACAGTCAAGGGCCCTGGGGGCCACAGAGAGGAGAGACATGAACACGAAAAGGGGAGGGGAAATATGGTCATTTAGTTCTTTTTTTTTTATACATCAAGTAAAACAAGATCTCTCATTCAGCAGGCGAACATTAGTGAGGAACACACTGGTTTATCTTGCACTGGATCTCAGCTCAAGAGTTTCTCTAGCTTACATAACACACACTTCTACTATGGCTCACAGAGTCATGCACTTCATCTCTGACTTCTTCGTCTATGAAACAGCCAAATCGGTTGTGGTGAAGAGCTGGTCTGTTGGAATTATCAACCGTTTCGTCCAGCTGTTAATTATTCTGTATTTCATCTGGTAAGCGTTGATTATTTCCTAGTTGTTAATATTAATTTGAACTCGTTGTATTTAGTTGATTTAGTTTTTTTTGTTTAAAGGCAAATAAATGGGGAAATATAAACGTATATTTAATGAAGTGAAGGGCTTGTGTTTGATCGTGTTTGAGAGCAGAAAATGTAGTTGTGAAACTGTGTAACTGTGAAATGGCAGTTGGAGTTCTGATATTACTCTAATATATCATGTATATATCGACTCTTATCAGCCAGATTTGGAGGACTAGAAAGAACTATTGTATAAAATGATATCAAATAAAGATCTGGGAATTATTGGAATTATCTGGAAATGTGTTTATAGAGAGTGGCAAATGGGTGTAAGTTACTAATGATTAATTAAAAAAATAAGAAAAAAGTATGTACATTAAATCATATTCATTTGTAAATCAATTTGAATAAATGATAAATGATTATTAATAAATGTAAATGCAAATCATGGTATAATAGATCTATCTCTATCTATGAAATGATAGTCATGATAAATTGTTTGATGATGTAAATATACTATTTAATAATTTGCATGTATTATATTATTATATATGCATGTATGTATGTATGTATGTGGCTGTCAATCGATTAAAATATTTAATCACGATTAATCACAAGATTGTCATGAGTTAACTTTTAATTTTAAATGTACCTTAAATAAATATTTTAAGTTTTTAATACTCTAATCAACACGGGCATGGACAAATATGGATGCTTTATGCAAATGTGCATTTATTAGAGCATGAAGAGTAGACATGTTTCAAAAGTCATAGATGTTTTTCAAAGAACTTGTTCATGTCTATTAGACACATGAAAAAAAATACAAGGTTTCCATTACTTCTCTTTCTTTGCACTGAGCAATTTACTGACACAAACCTGTTTATATTTTTTGCAGGACAGGGCAGCTCAGTTCTTCTGAACATGCAAAATGTACATATATTGTTTATTATAACATTTGTTTGCCTCTCTGTGCACACATACTGTATTTTGATGCAGCTAAATTATCAATAAAACTGTTTTCATTGATATATTTTAATGCTTCTGTTGTCAGAAGACGGATGAATATGAAATAGTGACTGAAACGCGATCCATTGTCTAAATAACCAGCTCGCACTTCCAAGATGATAATCTGTACAAAAATCCTTATAATCGAGCCGTTGTTTAATGAATCAAATACACATAAGATAAAGACAATAGCTTTGCTAGACACAGAGAGCGAGAGCGAAAGAGAGAGAGAGAGAGAGAGAGAGAGAGAGAGAGAGAGTTGCGCTGTTAAAGCAAGACCTCGCATTAACGCATTAACTGACAACACTAATATATATATATATATATATATATATATATATACAGTATATTATATATAAATTACTTACTGATTTGAATATACATATGTTTGTCTGTGTGCAAATAATAAATTGATAATATTCTGATGTATTATCTGAGAGTTGTTTTATATTTATGTATTCATTAAGGGGAAAACTATGGGATAAATTTATATTAGCCTGCTTATTATCCATTTAGAATATATTTTTGGCTGATCAAATAATGGTACACGTATTTTTAATTAATGAATTAGCTAATTAATGACCCTAATAATGAACATGTTTGATAATTCATGTTTTGTTGTGTGTGTGTTTGTATATTCAGCTGGGTGTTTATGCACGAAAAAGCACATCAGCTGCGGGACACGGGAATCGAGTCTGCGGTCATGACCAAAGTGAAGGGCCTGGGCACATTTAACAACCGTGTGATGGACGTGGCAGACTATGTAGTTCCCTCACAGGTCAGCAAATGTCCATTTTAATGCTGAAATATGAAACTATGCATTTTATATTCCAC
The DNA here is from genome assembly GCA_027564155.1 of Gymnocypris eckloni scoliostomus. Taxonomy (NCBI): domain Eukaryota; kingdom Metazoa; phylum Chordata; class Actinopteri; order Cypriniformes; family Cyprinidae; genus Gymnocypris; species Gymnocypris eckloni. The sequence continues at coordinate 33,556,012 of CM050426.1, forward strand.
TCTCTGTGAAGTCTTGGTCCGAGGTCAACGTTTCTGCACATTTTTCAGGGTGGATCCTCCTTCTCTGTCATCACCAGGATGTTCATCACAGCCAATCAGACGCAAGGACGATGCCCTGAGGTGACACACAAACCTCAGCTGACTCTATATACTTTAAATATGCTCTCTTATGTACTTCAACACATGCACTCTTTCTACTCTTTTCTTGTCTGTCAGACTGATGAGAAGTTTAATTGCACTAATGATGATGACTGCATGGCAAAACTGAGCTCAAATTTAGGAAATGGTGAGTTAATTGTCTCTTCTGAGTTCAGTCATCTAGTGGCTGGCATCACTATCAGGTCTACTAATACTCATTATACTTCAATGCATAATTATATAGTAGTGATTGAAGCATGCTAATGCTTTCTAGATTGCTTCAGATGCATGTCTCCTATATCACAGGTATTATAACAGGCATATGCTTGAACGATAGCTTGAACATTGAAAATGGCACAAAAGGAGGGTGTGAAATTGAAGGCTGGTGCCCTGCAGAGGATGACAGCCTTTCACAGTAAGAAACACATGCATGAAGTGCAGCTTTTTAGATTTGTAATTCAGATATTGAACACAGACGAGTTATCTTATAATGCAAACTTGATTGAATTGAACATGTTTCAATGCTAGATGTATTAATTAATCTGCTCGCTCTTAGAGAGCCAATGAACGAGGTGGAGAACTTCACCATCTTCATCAAGAACAGCATTCGCTTCCTCTGTTTAACGTCACTAGGTGAGTTTCATCTTAATAATAAAACAAAACTACAGAAGCCATTTTTTCTCAAATTAATCTAATTTAAATTAGGCCTGTCAATGCAATCTGTGAATTTCCCACAATTAATTAAAAATGTTCACTGATATGGAAATAGTGCTGGTGTTTAATGTGCTGGCCACATTAATTTAATATCTCGCATTGATCTTCATTTTCTAATGAGATGTGATAAATGTGATTAATTTGTCAATTAGTGAGATGAAATGTGATACATGTGATTGTCAATGTCAATCATTTAATTAAAATTCCTATTTTAATATATTAATATTTTAATAATAATATCCTATTCCTATTTGCCTCAGGAAATACATTGCTTCATCCTGTTTCTCACTCTCTTACCTTCACAGAGGCAATTTCCCTTCAAGCCTAAACCAGTCTTACATAAAAAACTGTAATTACGACCGGTGGACCATCCGTTCTGTCCGATCTTTAAAGTGGGAGATATCCTGAGACACATCAATCAAAGTTTGGACAGCATTGTTAAAAGTAGGTCCACTCAGCTTTACCTCTCATCTGACTGCTCAGTTTATTAAGAGATCAATTTCATTATTTTAATAAACAATCCATTAAATCTCTCAGTTGACTGCCGAAGAGATTAGATCGGCGGAATACATTGTTGCTTCAATCAGAAGGCACCACTAGCAGCTAACGTACGGTCAGAAAGGGATAATAAGAGACAATTGTGATTCTTTATAGGAGAATAAAGGACGCTAACATATGTGTTTGTGTCTGCAGTTAATTGTATATATATATATATATATATATTTACAGGGTATAAAAATAATCACAAGCTTTTCAAAAATAATCACATTTGTTTTGCTAGACCTATTTATTTATCATATCATTGAACTTTTCACACAAAAAAACAAACAAAAAAAACGTCCTGAGTAAATTACCTTTGTGAATTATGACTGGCTGCACAAGTGGTGTAGTAATTTAGGACATAGCCTAAAGTACATACATATGGCATACATTTTGAGAGCATAACTGAAAGTCTGAATAATCAGCCAGTAAAGCATTTTTTAATAATGGCAACATTTTGAACTGAAATGTTATTGCAGCCATGTATGTAGCCTATTAATAAATGAAAATGCATATTTAAATTAAATAGAACTTGGCGTGGGCTGCTTTTGGTGCCTGGATGTGTGCTTCAATAATGAAATCCCGGTTTAAGAATGTCTACACTAGAAGTGAAAGACGTCAGGTAGACTGCATGTTTTCTTGGCTTGCTGGATGATGGGCTCGTGATCAGTAATCATGTAGTTTGCATTGATCAAAACTTTCTGAAATCAAAACGCGGACGGAGAAGTCTCGCTCGCCGTGAAGCAGGAGCGAGAAGCCGGAAGAGGATTCTTCAAGCTCTTAAAGTCTTCATCGAGTGGCTGCGTTCGCAATTCAAACAGTAATTTGCCCAGAAAGACTGATTTATAAAAAATTGTGCTAATATTAGCTAATTAAATTCAGTTTGTGTAGTAAGCTAATGTTATTTTGTTAACACTATCATTGACTCAAAAGTGCTTTGAGCTGATGTCAGTTTTAAATGTACAATCAGGACATTACATGTCTAACTGTTACACTTGCTATCCTAAAACACAACCAAGTCCAGGGATCAATGTGGAAATGGTAGTAAAGGTCATTTATTATTTTGATACATTAATATTATCTATTACATTATCTATGTTAACTCATAGAGATGTGCTGTGCTCGTTGTCACATCAGACATAAATATGGCGGCGAGCATAGCGGAAGTGACGTCTTTGGAACCCATGAATAGGCTACAAAAACATGTCTACTCGCCGCTGTTTTTCTTAAACAACATAAAAGAACAAGGTTGTCCCCCAAAGTGAGTTCAATCTGATAAAAAAAACCTCCCTTTAAAATGCGCAGGTGTGTTTCAAAGGTGAAAGTGATATGATACATGTGCACCTCTCTGTGAAATCCAGGCTCAAAATCTAATCGTGAGATAGATAACGAGCATCAAAGTTTGATTTCAACCATTAATTTCACTATGATATCAATATTTGACAGGGTCTTACTCAAGTCAGTATACAATATATCAATGTTACATTTTCACAAAATGTCCTTTAATTTACCTTATGGTGAATGGTTTTATGTAGAAAGCAGTAAATCACCAAAACATGACTTTAGTTGGGTTTTCACAGCCTGGGTCAAATTATGGGCGTGTAGACTACATATGAAGTAAACAATGTTTTTGTGTTGTTTGATGTGTGTTTTGTGTCAGGGAGGAGAAATTGGTATTAACATCAACTGGGAGTGTAATCTGGACTATAATGTGAGGGACTGCAATCCCAAGTACTTCTTCACACGCTTGGATGCTGCTTTTAAGAACAGTAATGCCTCTAAAGGATATAACTTCAGGTAGCACAGGAACACACATCTCATGCATCATTCTGTCTTTTCTACAACTGCATCTTTATTTTTGTCTCTTCCAGGTTTGCTAAATACTATCAGTCTGAAGATGGCACTGAGCGTCGAACGCTTCATAAAGCTCAAGCAATTCACTTTGAAATAATCGTGTCTGGCAATGTGGGTAGATTGTATAGACTGATTCTATGAAGCAGTTTATGTGACACATATGGACTTGTGCGTGTCTAACTTTGCTTATTTGCAGGCAGGGAAGTTTAACACTGTACCGTTTCTGATTAATTTGGTGGCAGCTTTCACTTCAGTGGGATTGGTAAGACAATTGTGACACACATTAATGCTAGCAAAAACATGTTAGGTACATAATATCTGACTGATGTATCTTTTTGCAGGCTACTGTGTTCTGTGACATCATCCTTCTCAACTTTCTTAAAGGGGCGGATGAGTACAAAGCAAAGAAATTTGAAGAGGTGCCAGAGTTGAATTTAGTCATGTAAGTATGTAGAGATAAATTAGAGCGATGTCTTATCTTTCTGTCCTCTTCATGAACAGGTGTCAGGTGTTGTGTCCGAGTCAGCAAACAACAGACTCTATGAGGGAAGCCAGATGTCAATCAAAGTATTGGAGAAGAGCTCAAATGACTCAGGGACCTTTTCTATCGGACGACAGGAGTCACACCAATGAGACTTTCAAATAATAGTCCTACTGATTTGTGATTTTATGCAGTTTCTTCAACAGTATACAAATCGTAGTTTGTTTTGAAGTCTCTGAACCCTTAGGGCTTGGTTTGTTTAAACAAGTTTAAATAAAGGCTTTCTTCAGAAACCACAAACCCTGAGAAAACACACATCTATACACTAACAGTCAAAAGTCTGTACACACCTGATCATTATTAGTATTTTAGAATTAACACAACTTTGAAACAAATATTTTTTTAATTTAACAAATCATCGTATTTCTCATCTTATATTTGAGCTTAAAATATGAAAGGAGTTTCCATGCTGGACACTGCTTTACATCTGGTATAAGATACATCTCATTTACTCAAGAAATTCACAAATGATCACAACTTACTGTATATTTGTATGCACATTTTAATTTAAGCTTCCTTAGATAAAAGGGTAGTAGACTGGTAGTGAACACAAACAGTAAATAATCAGCAGTTCATTAAATGTACAAAGAACAGTAATATATTAATTAAGCAATAGATAATTGTTCAGCATAAAAATGAACAAAATAAAATGATGTGAGTATATACACTATTCCTTTCAGAAGCTAAAAGTATACATGGATATTTTGTGTGTTTAATGTGAATTATTTGTCTAAATCATCTTGATTTTCATACTGTTGACTTTATTTACTTGAACTATGCCCTTGAGATTGTAAGTATTGTTACCTTAGAAAATAAACTGCACAACATCCTTTCACATTAAGCTAAATATTTCCATTGGTATTATTACATTTTACTTCATTTTTATTTTTAAAAATCACTTGATGTAATGGCATATCAAATTAATGCTGGAATATCAGTCTCATTAAAATGATTTTTTCAGAACGTAATAATGGTAATTGTCGATTATTTGTGTGATTTTTGCCTCAGGAAATACAGTCTCAGTTTATGCAAGCTGCAACATTTCAGAGGTGAAGTCAGATTTAAAATTTGTACTTTCCGTTTTTGCGTTTTAAAGACACAATCCACTTAAAAGAATGACGGGGAGAAGGTTCTTCTTGCCAATCATTATCATTATTTTCTTCTTCATCATCATCATCATCATCAGACTCAGGCAAGTAGGTGGGTGGAAAGATGATAACCTTCTCAGAGAATCGAACGCATCGAGTGTCGTCCATCCTCCTCTGGGAGAAGAAGAGAAATAATGACAGGATGTACATTTAAAAAAATAATTAATAAATAAAATATGGACACTAATGTGATTGCAATTGATTCCCAAATTATAGAATGTGCTTACAATAGATTCATCAACTGAAAATAACTGCCTTGTGAAACGGAAAGCTGTAGCAGGCTAACACAACTAAAAGCCATATTGACTCATAAATCAAGATCCTGTCATCCTTTTCTCACCTCATGTAGACCTGAATGACTTTTATTGTGAAACACAAAGGTGAATTTCTATTCAAGAATATATTCTCTCAGCCACTCTTTTCAGATGATATAATAATCCAGGACTGTCAAGCTCCAAAATAACAAATAAATGGCTGCATTTGATCAAAAATATAGTAAAGCAGTAACATTGTGAAATATTATTACAATTTAAAATAGCTGTTTTCTATTTTAATACATTTCAAATTGTAATTTATTCAAGTGATGAAAAGCTGAATTTTCAGCATCATACGTGTCACATAATCCTTCAGCGATCATTTTAAAATACTGATTTCCTGAATCATTCATTATTATCAACAATGTTGAAACCGGAATCCATTTGATTTAATATAAAGTTAAAATAACAGCATTTATTTGAAAGAAATCTTCTGTAATATTTGAAATATCTTTACTGTCAATTTTGATCAATCTAATGCATCCTTCCAGAATAAAAACATCCATTCCTTTCAAAAACAAAAAAGTCTTACTGACCCCAAACCTTTGAACGGTAGTGTATAAGCTTACAGAAATATATAAGGATTGTCCTCATATCAGTGTTAGTTCGTTTCTACACAACAAGCTGACAATTCAGCACCACCCAACAATTAATTCAACAATGGCACTAAAACCACAACTATCCTCATTTCTGACACAGTAACACATGTTTCTGTAGTCTGTAACAAACGCCCTTCATGTTCAAAACCAAAACAATAAGTTCTAAATCATTCTTCTGTGGTGTGAATCAAACTTACTGATCTTATTATTGATAAAAGTCTGTTGATATCAGTCAAAACTGGCTCATTTGAATGCAAATCAGCTTCTGACATATCCTACCTTTTTGACCGCAGTCTCCAAAGCTTCAGAGGACTCTGAGTCTTGAGAGATTGAGTTCAGTAAGTTGAGGGAAGATGCGGGTAAAGGGCTGTGGACAGAGTTTGAAGACATGAAAGAGCCGCCGTTCTCCTCGTGCTCCATCTCTTGTGTTGTGTCTTCAAACGATTCCCTCCTTTTCGTCCAGTGCTCTCTTTTTCGGCTCAGAGATCCATGGGATATCACAGATGATCTTTTTAATGGCTGAGAGAAAAGAAGGAAAGGAAATAAGAAAGAACATTTTAAATACTAATAACAAAAATAAATAATTATCGCTTCTGCTTATACTCTTACCTTCGCATACGAAAGGTCAACGATGGGTATGTAATCCTCTGTCCCATGTTGTGGCTGGTTATGGCTGGGGTGACTAGACATCGGCTGTGGATCGCTGTACTCACTTGCCTTTTGTTCATTCGGATCAAGCTGGGAATAATGTGATTGTCTATTTGATTGCTCACTGTTGTGAGATTCGTTGGGGTTCAGATTGGTGTTTTGTGATTGGTTTGTAAACGGGACATTCATTTGAGACGTCTCGGTTCGTTTATCGGAGGCCATGTCTTGTGCAAAGCTCTCTGGGAACGAGGGTTGAGTCCAATCTAAATGGAAATTGGTTGTGTCTTCGTGAGTCCATTTTCTTCTCAATTCTTCTTCCTGTGATCGGTAATTAGTATTTGGTAACTCTTTAGATTGGTGCATTGTGGAGCTGTTAGCAGAGAGAAACTGAGCCCACTCCGTCCCGCTGAAGATCTCCTCCATTAAATTAGAAGTAGTGCCAAATGAGGACAAACGGTCACTGACAAGAAGGATGAAAGATCACGTAAACAGAAAGCCAAAAACAGCCAATGAAAACAACTTCAACCGGGATGTGGCTTTGATAGTTACACTAGTTAATTTGACTGTTTTACTCCTAAGGGGTCACACATTCTTTCTCAATGAGACAGTTTCACATGAAATAGAAAGTGATTAATGGATCACACATGTGGAATGATAACTATGTCTAATGCATATTTCTAATGTCATTGGCTGATGTGTTTACCTCATGTGGCTGAGTGAACCAGGGCCATCTTCATCCGGCACTGTGCTGATCTCTTCATGATGGATATTGATAGTCTCAGTGAGTGCTGTAGGAGTTTCATTCTCATCGATGGGCACCGATAACGAAGAACGATTACTCTGAATACAAACATAAAAGACATTTCGCTTTTAATAATTCTAGATTTTGCCCATAAAAAGTCAGCCATGATGATGAATAGTTTGGGTGATTGAATGCTAGCACACTGCTATACGGCTGCTAAGGATGTTTTTAGCACATTAGGTGCATTCTATTAAAATGTAAGTGGACTTCTAAGCGGACTTAAGAGAGTATGCACCATGTGAAGTGAGATTCCAGTCTCAAGTGAACAAGCATGTTCAGGTTAAATGGCACTGCATATGGTATAGAGAATAAGGAGATTTATCCACCAGTCATTGATAATCAGTCTAGTAAATAAGTTTGAAGTTTAAAACAAAGGCACTGAGGTTCTGGCATTATTATTGAGTTTAATTATTCCAAAGTGGGATTTGAAAGTGGCTGTATGAAGTGTGTGAGACGTGACCGTTTAAATGCTATTATCATGATTAAAGTTAAATAAAAGACATCTAATAAAACACACATTTATTTTATATTAAACACTGCAACCGGCATTTATGACACAATTTACAGCTTTTAAATATATTAAGTATATTGAGTAAATGTATGATTATATTTTTCTAAAAAAAATACTCATGGATGTGTTATATAAATAACTATATAACACGAACATACAGTAATTTACTTTATATTTCTAGCATCAAACCATTAACTCCTCTAATATGTGTGACTTAAATGTCGTCTGTGTGTGATGATGTTGCAGTGTATTCGCAATGAACACATTTTGTCAAATGAAGTGAACTTGAACTGAAATCTCATGCTCAGGGAATAGGGAGCTGTGTGCACTGTGTAGGGAGGAACCGTGTCAGTTGGGGCACAACTATTGTTATGCATTTGCCAAGACATTGCTAGGTGGTACTATACTTGCCAAAATATTTTGAATTTTTACAACAGTGAAAGGTGGTTCTGTGGGAAAATTTTCATTGTGCAATAGCCTACACGATATAGTCTAATTTACAACTTTCTTTGACTGTATTATATCAAACACAAATACTCACTTGTACTTCATTCTGCGTTTGTCTTTCTCCATCATCTCTTTGTCTGGTCAGTGTACTTCTGTGTCTCTCTCTCCATCTCTCTTTCACATTCTGAGCCCACCTTTTAGCCTCCCCCCACTTCCTCCTACTTGTCTTTGTCGGTTTTCCTGATTGCTCATGAAATCTGGTGCTTTCATTTCTCTCATTTCCAGCACCCCAACTCCATGTGCCACTTTGACCTCTGACCTCTGGGTTTTCCAGCACTGTAGATGATGTTGTTAGCGTTGGAGCTAAAAGATCAGGAGGGTTTTGGAATGATTCTGTTTTGTATAAAGATGGCACATTTGAGCTGGTTTCCCTGTCCAGAGAAAACTGTTGATTCTTCTCCGGCTCGGGCATCTGATCGTCTCCGACCCAGGAAGTGGCATCACCAGTTCTCTCTGATGTAAAGTTTTTGTGTTCCCCCCAAATCAATGGTGGACGTTTAGGTTTGCCAGAGAATCCTGAGTTGGTTTTACTGATCCTTCTGACCGGTTGTTTAGCAACAGGAGTCAATGCATCCTCAAAATGAGAAGATTGTTGAGTCCATGGATTCTCCCGCTTATTCCAGACTGAGGGGCGTCCATCCGGCTCTTTACTGGTGGAAGAAAACCCAAACTGATAAACTGAATCTTCCGCTTGTCCAGCATTACACTCTCCAGACGGACTGCATGTTTGTGTATCAGTGACTGATCTACTGTTGGTCTGAGCGTTCAGTCGTAATTTCTGAAGCATAGATTCCAGTAGTGCATGAGTGTCTGAGACAGGGTTCAACACCGCCATTAGACTCTATGGTACCACATACACACACATGAGTAGACAGCTCACAGATATTGCGTATGCATACGCATAAACACTGACTCACTCTAGACGCTCAGCTTTCACCCTTGATAGTTACTGGTAAAGCTGTACAGTTCCACAGATCCTCAATTATACCATTGTGTTAGTCCACACAAGTATTTATGTTCATCAATAATTCAGATCCTCTTGTTTTCCATCCGAGCTCTCAAAACTGTTTGATCTTTTCACGATTTCCGAGTGTTGCAGACGGAAAGAGTGTCATATAGAGTAGTGCGAACGCCAGAAAAAGGTGTGCCCAACACCCAGATGGACAGGTAAGACAAGTGTGTCAGGATGAAACATTTTGTATTTTTTGTCACTCCCTCTGACCAGCCGCTGAACGGCTGAGACACTGCGTCTTCAAAAATCCTGAGAACATGTTGACATCCTAATATGAAGTCACTGCATCAAAAAGTGGAGTAATTACATTTTATTGATCACCCATTTTCTTTTAAGCAGCCAACAAACTGCAATTCTCTAATGTGAAATTATATGTTAATTGTAGTAATTATGGTATTTAGGTGAATTGCTCCAGATTTATATTTATATTTACATAAAACTAAGTAACTGTCAAACATCAAATAAATTATGTAAAATTATGAAACATTTTGAGTTAAATACTTTAAATAGCCTAGTTTAATGACAGATTAACAGATGCATCAAACAATTCAGATTCACGTCAAACAATATTGTTAACTTCCACTAGAATACACAACATAGCTTTTTTTTGTGAAAGTGAGAATGCGACTCTGTTTCATGGTTTAACATAAATCTTGAGGTAACGTTAGTGCTGCTGTCACAGGAATTGTAAGTTAAATTACTTTGTCTATCAAACAACTGTGCATTTCTGCGCTTATTTTGATTTAAACTATAATTGTTGTTATGCCATTTAACTTAAAACGGACACGGTAGAACCTGTTGCTCATATTTAAGCTCTTTCCTTACGCATTTAGTTTTTTATGCTGTTCATTTCATATACGTAGCCTTTTGTATATGGGCGCTTTGTTATGACGCAATTGCGGTCTATGTGATCCTGCGCGCTGATTGGCTAGAGCAGAAAATACGCGCCACATGTCGGTTTCGAAGTAAACAGTGGCGCACTCCTGCCAGATTCTCGAATTATCCGCTTATAACAAGTTTAGTGTTTTTTGAATTATGTACCTTGTGTTATGCGATAACAGATAACCGCTCTTAACTTTTCTTTACGATCAATTTCTTGCGTTATTTTGGCCACTGAAGTCATGTGGCCGGTTCCGTGATTCGTTCTTCAAATCTGCCCGAGCTGGTGAATACTATATGTAGACTTAGTTTAGATTGAATATTGTTGACAAGTAAAATATAATGGATTGTGTTACAACCGGAGGAAACGTGAAAGGTAATAACTAAAGTAACTCGACACATGAAGTGTGTTATTAAATTAACTTAAAACGCAACGCTAGTGGCGTGACGTAACAGACGATTTCTGTATAAACAGGCTTCTCGTGCACTTACATAAAATTACTTTATAAATAGAAGAATACTGATCCACACTTGTTGTAGTTTTAGCAAAAGCCATAAATTCCCTGTCAAGAATCGGAGAGGAGCTGTATTTGGAGCCTTTGGAGGATGCGTTTGTTTATGACAGTTTCTGTTTGTTTAGTCAGATGTGAGGTATTAAAACAATGTGTATAATGTCAGCCCCTATGAGGTCTGTGACTTGTGTGTCCTGTGTTTTTAGTTGGCCCTGCGGTCGGTCAACTCTTCCCGGTCAGCCTTCGCCTGCTTCCTGCTGTCTCCTCTCTTCTTCAGAGATATCAGGCTCCTTCAGACCAGAGCTTTCGCTGCAAGATGCCCATCAAGGTAACATTTCCTCTTCCTGCTCATTCCATCCCCTTCCTCTTTATGTTTTATGAGCTCAATACATGTCCATTCATCACTTGTACATTCGAATGTGTCTATATATTAATAAATTGCATGTACACTACAAAATGTTCAGTCATGCTGGAATGTAACATGGTATCAAAGAAAATTCTAAATGTGCTGCAAAATATTCTGCTGCTAGTCTGTCTTTGTGTTGTGTTCTTCAGAGCGTTCAGGCTGTGTTCAAGTCCTCGCCTCTGGACCGCTCTGTGGAAAAATGCCGTATTCAGTTGAAAAGTGAAAAGAGTCGGGTGACCATAACCCTGCACTGTAAACATGGTAAAACATTTTTTTGTTAGTAGAGTTAAATGTTGAATATATTTATTACACACCTATATATAAAGTTATATATGCAAGTATTACATTTTACATGCATACATCACATAAAGCGAGAAAATCTAAAATCCTTGATTGTTTATATTGTCACTAAATGTAACTATATTATCACCCAGCTCTAATTTATGAGACTATGAGGAATGAACATATTAAGATTGACAAACATAATTTTTTGTAAATCTGCTTTAAAGTAAATATTTTAAGAAGTGTTATACAAATAAAGTTAACTTGATTAACCTTTGTTATGGCATAGTATTCAGTCAGTAATACATACACAAATTTGTTTATGTTTATTATGTTAAAATT
>CM050426.1:33567860-33630360 GCA_027564155.1 Gymnocypris eckloni scoliostomus
CTCTCTCTCAGGAAGTTCTGCATCAAGGACTCGGCGTCGCCGGCCGCTCGGCAAGGGCAAGTTTGAGTAACGCACTGTATCTGGCGAAAGCCGTGGGCTGAAGGTGATCGTGGCTCTGAAGGTGCTGTTCAAGTCTCAGATGGAGAAGGAAGGTGTGGAGCATCAGCTGAGGAGAGAGATCGAGATCCAGTCTCACCTCAGGTGCGTTCCAGCTGCGTCTCCTTCCTTCAGACGCTGAGACAAACCGGTAGAAATGCACCAAATACATTCTGGGCTGAAGGACGAATACAGTGTTTTCCACGCCATGCATTCTGCAAGCTCTTTTCATAATTGCATAAATAGCTAAAATGTGCTTTTGTACTATTTTTGTCATGCTTTTCAGAAAAAATCTAAACCGTTTAAAAATTATATATTTTTTTTTAACATTCTAGCAGGCGTTATACCAAAGCACAATGTGACATTTTACATTTATTGTCAGTATGTGTGTTTCCTGGGAATTGGGCCCACGACTTTTAGCGCTGCTAATGCAATGCTCTACCACTGAACTACAGGAACACAATTAGTAAACTAATTCTACTACCAAGTTTTTGGCATACACTATGTGTATGCTCTTGAAATAAGTTTAGAAAGATGTGATGTTTTTGTGATGGAGGTCTGCTGCCCGAGCCCGACGGGTCCTGAAATACTTCCGGTTTAATGGATCGCTTCAGGCTTGCGTCGGGTTTGTAGACCGCAGGATTTCTGTGTTTTTCAGTACAAGTATCCAAACATACTTGAATCAAGACGCATTCACTGGAGAAGCAGAACGAGTGCAGATAAGAGAAATTAATCAAGATGTCATTGTGCTCAGAAACGGTTTATTGTTGTCTTTCTGAAAACATAACTTAGTCATTGTGCATCTCCAGTAAATGTATCTTGATTGTCATATGTTTAGATACGTGACCCTGGACCACAAACCAGTCAGAAGGGTCCATTTTGTGAAATTGAGATTTATGCATCATTTGGAAGATGATAAATTATATTTCCATTGATGTATGGTTTGGACAGAATCTGAGGGTGCAAAAAAAATCTAAATATTGAGAAAATCATCTTTAAAGTTGTTCAAATGAAGTTCTTAGCAATGCATATTAATAATTAAGTTTTGATACATTTACGGTAGGAAATATCTTCATGGAACATGATCTTAATATCTAATGATTTTTGGCGTAAAATAAAAATGTATAATTTTCCATACAGTGTATTGTTGGCTATTGCTACAAATATAGCTGTGCTGCTTATGACTCATGTCTGTGCTGCAGAGACACAGGTTATATTTTCAGCCTCGACAGAACCGATCGCCGTTGTGAATTATTTATTGGTTGATAATGTTGCTAATCGTGTCCGCGCTGTTTTCCAGGCATCCCAACATCCCTGCGCTTCTACAACTACTTCCACGACGACGGCGAGTGTTTCTGATCCTGAGTAACGCTCCGCTGGGAGAGATGTACAAAGAGCTGACGACCAGGCGCTGCGGTGACGCTTGACGACCAGCGCTCTCGCCACCGTGAGTCTCTCTCTCTCCTCTCCCATCTCTCTCTCTCTCTCCCTCCCTCTCTCTCCCTCTCTCTCTCTCTCTCTCCCTCTCTCTCCTCTCTCTCTCTCTCTCTCTCTCTCTCTCTCTCTCTCTCTCTCTCTCTCTCCCTCTCTCCTCTCTCTCTCCTCTCTCTCTCTCTCTCTCTCCTCTCTCTCTCTCTCCAGTCAGACACCACGAGCATTTCGTTCATTCTTGTGTATTTTATTAAATCCCCATATTTTTCGATTAAGTTTAAAGTGAAACTCAATTTCGTCTGCTGTTACTGGTAGTGAACTAGTGCTAACCTTGCACGCCCCATTATTCACATAATAATTTGTCGTCCCCCCCGCAGCACAAATGATGGACTCGGAAAGAGCATGTTTTTAATTGATTTACGTCTAATGCAAAACACCCCTGTATGGTCGCGTTCCATGCGTTTTCGGTGGCATATAAATGTGTTTAGTTGAGACTGGTGCACACTGAGACTCTGCTGTTGTGTGTAGTACATGGAGGAGCTGGCGGACGCGCTGCTGTACTGCCACGAGAAGAAGGTGATCCACCGAGACATTAAACCAGAGAACCTTCTGCTGGGATACCGAGGAGAACTCAAGATCGCAGACTTCGGCTGGTCCGTGCACGCGCCCTCTCTCAGGTAACACCCATGATGCACCAGGACCCTTGAGTTCGGTGCACACTTGTAGATCAAGACTAGACGCGGACGAGCATGGATTATCAAGAATAATTATATTTACATCAAACTTTCAAACCAGGGTTATAGTTGCCTAAACATTATTGTAAGTCCCTTTGGATAAAAGCGTCTGCTAAATTAATAATCAGCGAGGTGCCAAGGCCACATTTCTCACTCTATTTACTAAAATAAGTAAAGATTAATAAACTATATAAACAAAAGCAGTCATAAGCAGCACAGGTATATTTGCAGCAATAACCAAAAATACATTGTATGAGTCAAAATTATACATTTTTCTTTTATAAAAAATCATTAGATATTAAGATCATGTTCCATGAAGATATTAAGTACCGTAAATATGTCAAACATAATTATTGATTATAATCCATTGTACTAAGAACTTAATTTGAACAACTTTAAGATTTTCTCAATATTTAGATTTTTTGCCTCTGATTTACTAATGTCCAAACCCATACATCAATGAAATATATCAGATATCAACAAATATCAATTTCACAAAATGAACCCTTATGACTGGTTTTGTGCTCCTGGGTCACTAATGACATGCAACAAAACTACATGCTTTAATGTAAAATATATATTAAATATCTGTGAAAATAACACTTTGAAACATCGTCTACTTTATTCAGCTTTGTATATTTTATTATTTTTTTTTTTTAGAAAAGGTATTAAACTTAAGATTAAAAACTCACGTTTTTATGTAATTCAATGCTGTGTACCAAACTCCAGCAAGTATCATTTACGATACTTTACTTGAGATGCAAAATCACTAAATATAAAAATCTTAATCCAAAGGAGGAAACTGCATTGATGGATATTAGTTCTTGTTTCAAGCATAAACTCGTTTAGATGCTTGTTCTGCAAACATGACTCTATCTTATCTCTTTGTTCGTAGAATGAATGATTTAGGAAATTAAGTTTTCCTAAAGAAGATTGTCCATTTGAAACAAAATCGTTTGACTGTAAGGGTGCTTTCACACCTGCCCTCGTTAGTTGGGTTGAACTTTTCCAGTTCATTAGGGCAGTAGAACCGATCCGGCAACAACAGACCCAACTGCTCATTTTGGTGCATTATGGGGCCAAGTGTTTGTTGACCTAGCAGGTCAAACTTGGGGTTGTGAGGAGGGCGGAGCCATTTGGTGCCTTCACCGTTTTGGGACGTTTGTACGCTTTGTGCAAAGCTTGGTGAGGGATTGGTCTCGTACACACTGTAGTAAGGATGACCAGGATAACATCCATCCAAAATGCGGTCTGACCATCCGTGGCACCGAAGCCGGAACTTCCTCCTCTCCTCACCTCACACACACCTCGCACAAACTCGCCTCTCAGACACTGCTACCAGACACTACTCACACACACGCACTTTCGCTTCACTCGCATCACCTCGCACCTCGCCACTCCACACACACTCATTTCACCTCACTCTAGCACTCACTCAAGACACACTTTAATCATTCTCACTCATTTCTCGCCACTCACTCAAGACACTGCTATCACGCACGCACACACTACTCATGCACACACACTTCCGCCACTCGCAGACACTACTTACCCGCCTCACTCTCGCATCACTCGCTATACGCGCCACTCGCACCCTAGACACACATTTGCTCACCTTTATGCACACATCGCTCGCGACGCACTCACTCGCGACCTCGCACGCTTTGCGACTCGCAGACACTTTCAGACGCACTGGCCACTCAGACGCACGCACTCCAAGGAAGAGACCACTCAGACGACTACCAGACGACACTCTCGTCAGCACACTCAAGATCGCACACTCGCACGCACACTCTCGCTCACTATACTGGCCACCGCATGCATACCACTCAAGACTCACTCTCATGCCTCACTCACTCGTGAGCCACACTCTCCCACTCACACTCACTCACTCAAGACACACTCTGCCACACTCATTCATACCGCTCAGACTCTCACACTCGCCACTCAAGACTCACACACTCAAGACACCTCGTGACCAGCACACACTCGCCTCACTCAAGACTACCACACTGCCACCAGACACACACTCCTGCCACTCACAGACCAGACACACTGCCATGCCATCACACAAGCCACTCGGGCCACTCGCACACGTTCACACACTCACAAGACACTCCTCACACTCACTGCAGACACTGCCTCACTCGGGCACACACTCGCGCCACTCAAGACGCATGCCTGGGCCACCAGAGACGACTCGCCCACTGCACGCTCGCTCGCACGCCACTCATCCTCACTCCTCACACTCTCGCGCACTTCCGCACACACTCTCTCACACTCACTCGCTCGCCATCTGCTGACACTCACTATTCTCCTCACTCACTCCTCGCCCACCAGACACACCCATTCTCGCACACTCGCCTTTTCGCCACTGCACTGCCGCACACTCTACTTCCCGCTGCGCACTCCGCCACTCTCGACACACACTCGCCTCACTCAAGAGCACACACACACCAGCCACTGACAGACACACACCGCCACCAAGACACACACACTCCGCCTCACTGACACCGCACACACTCGCCTCACTCGCATACACACTTCGCCAGTCAGTACCTCGCAGCAGACACACACCTCCGCCCCACTCTCGCACACACACCGCCTCACTCGCACACACACCGTTGCTCACTTCGCACACACTCTGTTTCACCGCACTCGTCACCGCACCCGCCAAATTAAATTCACAGTTTTCAATAGAAGATTGTCCATTTAAAAACAAAGTCCTGCTTGACGTCGTGGGGTCCGGGAGATGCTTAAAAAACAAAGTCTGCTTGCATTAGTTGTAAGGGTGCCACACACCTGAATCGCGCTAGAGTTCAATAGGGCGCGGGCGCAATATTAGGCCGGATCCATCATCGATCGCAAACAGATCCAAGCCATGTCACGTTTAACTGCCTTCCACTTCATTTTGTCTGCATTCTCCACGCATGTCACACCGTTTCCACAGATGTTTGCTTAATCGCCCACCACAAGGATGCACTCATGACTTGAGGTCTACCCCATGACAGGGACACACACACCTCTATCGATCACACACTCGCCACTGCATTACATCACACATTGACACACACACACTCGCCTCACTGCACACACACACTTCCGCACAAGACACACTGCCACTCACACACACTGGCCACTCACACACACACTGCCACTACAAGACACTCCACCACCACAGACACTCGCCACTCACAAGACACTTCGCCACTGCACACTCCTCGCCACTGCACGCACACTCGCCACTCGCACGCACACTCGCCACTCGCACGCTCACTCCTCACACTCTCGCACGCCACTCTCTCACACACTCACTCGCCACACTGCACACACTCATTCTCACTCACTCGCCACTCGCACACACTCCTCACTCACTCGCCACTCACACACTCATTCGCCACTCGCCACTGCACACACACTCGCCACTCAGACACACACACTGCCACTCACACACACACACTCGCCACACACACACCGCACCGCCTCACACACACACACCTCGCCACTCGCACACACACCTTGCTCACTCGACACACACACTGCCACTCAGACACACACACCGCCACTCGACACACACACTCGCCATCTCGCACACACACACTCGCTCATCTCGACACACACTCGCCATCTCGCACACACTCGCTCATCTCGCACACACACGCCACTCGCACACACGCCACTCGCACTCATTCTCACTCACACTCGCCATTTCTACACACTCGCTACCTCCACACTCAATCTCACTCGCACACACACTGCACACTCATTCACACTCACACTATTCTCACTCACACTCGCTACTGCACACTCAATCTCGCCACTCAAGCACACACTCTCACCGACACACTGCACTCGCCAACCACACACCGCCGCCTCGCACACACACATGCTCACTCACAAGACACACACACTCGCTTACTCTCAAGACACACTCAATCTCGCCACTCGCCAAGCACACACTCCGCTCATCTGCACACACACTCGCTCATCTGCACACACTCGCTCATCTCGCACACCTCGCCATCTCGACACACGCCACTCGCACACACACGCCACTCGCACTCATTCTCACTCACACTGCCATTTCCTCGCACACTCAATCTCGCCACTCTGCACACACTCAATCCGCCACTCGCACACACTCACTCACACACACACTCGCCACTCTCGACACACACTGCCACTCACGACACACACATCGCCGCTCACAAGACACACATGCTCACTCAGCACACACACTCGCCTCACACAATCCGCCACTCACAAGACACACTCGCCACTCACGCACACACACTCGCCACTCGACACACACTCGCCACTCTCTCACACTCACTCACACGCTTGCCTGGTTCGGACCAGAGCAAGTGAACTATGAGGCTTTCCTGATGTGAATACACCCTAAAATGAGTTTCCTAGAGCCAGAAGTCTGGTATGATGGCGGCTCGTTCACTATTAATCGCTGGAGTCGTGCTGCTTTGTTGTGTGTCAGACGGCGGACGATGTGCGGGACTCTGGACTATCTGCCGCCGGAGATGATCGAGGGCCACACTCACGATGAGAAGGTGGATCTGTGGTGCATCGGTGTGCTGTGTTACGAGTGTCTGGTGGGAAACCCTCCGTTCGAGACCAGCAGCCACACGGAGACGTACAAGCGCATCACTAAGGTGTGTTTACTCCCTACACCTGTGCTTCAGTGTGAACGCACCCTCACTATTGGAGCGGTGGGATGGTTAAAGGGGAGTACGAGCGGTCATGTGTTGTGCTGTCTGCAGGTGGATCTTCAGTTTCCGAAGCTGGTTTCTGACGGCGCTCGTGACCTGATCTCGAAGCTGCTGCGGCACAGTCCAGCCATGCGTCTGCCGCTCCGCAGCGTGATGGAGCACTACTGGGTCAAAGCCAACTCACGCCGGGTCCTGCCGCCCGTCTGCAGCACACAGCACTGATCACTCCACTCAAGGACCTGTTTGAGACACGCACGGCTGCTGAGCTGAATGCTGCACTGTGTCTCAAACGTGTGTGTGTGTGTGTCTCTCTCTCTCTGTTAGTGTGTGTGTGAGAGAGTGTGTGTGTGTCTCTCTGTTAGTGTGTGTGTGTGTGTGTGTGAGAGAGAGTGTGTGTGTGTGTCTCTCTGTGTGTGTGTGAGAGAGAGAGAGTGTGTGTGTGTGTGTGTCTCTCTCTGTGTGTGTGTGTGTGTGTGTGTGTGTGTGTGTGAGAGAGAGAGTGTGTGTGTGTCAGAGAGAGAGAGTGTGTGTCTCTCTCTCTGTTAGTGTGTGTGTGAGAGAGAGTGTGTGTGCGTGCGAGAGAGTGTGTGTGTGTCTCTCTGTTAGTGTGTGTGCGAGAGAGTGTGTTTCTGAGTGAGAGAGAGAGTGTGTGTGTGTGTGTCTCTCTGTTAGTGTGTGTCTGAGAGAGAGTGTGTGTCTCTCTGTTAGTGTGTGTGTGTGTCAGAGAGAGAGTGTGTGTCTCTGTTAGTGTGTGTCTGAGAGAGAGTGTGTCTCTCTGTTAGTGTGTGTGTGTGTGTGTGTGTGTGTGTGTGTGTGTGTGTCAGAGAGGTGTGTGTGTCTCTGTTAGTGTGTGTGTGTGTGTGTCAGAGAGAGTGTGTGTCTCTGTTAGTGTGTGTCTGAGAGAGTGTGTGTCTCTCTCTGTGTGTGTGTGTGTGTGTGTGTGTCAGAGAGAGTGTGTGTGTCTCTCTGTTAGTGTGTGCGTGAGAGAGAGAGAGAGTGTGTGTCTCTCTGTTAGTGTGTGCGTGAGAGAGAGAGAGTGTGTGTGTCCGTTCTGTTTTTCACAGTCTTGTGTAGTTGTAGTTCTGCTGTTCTGTTCATATACATGTTGTTTTATAATCTCTCATACTGAACCTATTAAATATAAATAAACACGTTTGTTGTGGTTTTGATTTGCAGTGATGGTTGAACTCGTGATGCATTCAGGCTTGATGTAGTTTTCTGAATCATTTCTTCTGAAAACAGCCACAACTAGAAACATTAAAACTGTGTTGTGTTAACTTCATACTGTTCAAAGTTAACTAGTACTTTATATAGTTAGTGCTGGTAATTAATCTGCTGCTACTGGAATACTGACTAGTTTGCTTATAACTAGTGCAATATCTTAAAGGGATAGTTCACACAATAATAAACAAATTGTTGTTTATTCACTTTCGTGTCCAAACATTAATGTTGTGAACTGAACTATTGATGGTAGCCATTAAATTCCATGTTATATATATATATTCTTACTATTACGTTACTTATTACTTTGTGGAAACAGCAATTAGTTACATTATTTTTCTTTCACGCCCCACAGAACCACAGAAGTTGTAATTGTGTATCTTACACCCCCTCCCCCCCAATAAATATTCTGAAATATTACTAATGATATATTTCTGCCTCATAAACCACATTAGATCAAACACTCGGTGGTGGTTGATCATGAAAGTGTTATTATCATTATGTAGCTTAGATATAATATCTGTTACTCATTATGATTATATTTCATGATGTATTTTATCAACATTAGTAATGTTTTGTTTTCTAAAGATGTTTAATTATATTAATAGTTTATATCCGGATCAGTGATATGAGCATCTTTTCTTCACTAAATCAATGTTTTGCGATATTTCCATCCGCTGAATGTAAGCTAATTAATATGCCTGCTGCACTTGTGATTAATGTGTTTGTGGATATTATGAAAATAAATCTTGCGTGGATTGTTTAGCTAAACGGCCCTAAACCGTTTCCCATTCATTCTCAATGGTAGTGCTAAACCACTACGGATGTAATATTCTTTCGGCCGCTAGCGCTCCCGTGGCGCACTTCCGGGTTCCGGCGTCGCGGGAAGTTTGAATTCACAGAAGAAGAAAACACGGCAGCGATCGCTTCGGTTCTTTAATTCAACACATTCTCGTCTTATTTATCAAAGGTAAGATGCTTTATGCGACATCAGTTTATGTTTTGTTACCAAACTTTGCCCCGTTGGGCTTATTTAACACTCATTTGTTGATTACAAGCTAAATTATGAATGAACATAAGCATTATTTTCATTGTTGTAATGAGATTACATGTATTCAGCTGTTCAAAAATGTTTTCTGACCATGGTTTTACTGTAGTAACCATAATTTAGCCATAGTATTTTAGTAGAATCACAACAATAAATGTACCATTTTCCTGACTGTATTGGGCTTTATATTTGCATGAAACTGAAAGAACAGCAGGATTACTGCAGTATTATAGTGTGTTTGTGTCTGTAATATAATGATCATTTTTGTAATATTTCTATTGTGTTTTCTTGTAGAGACACTACTCGTGCCCTTGCTTGCTGTCATCTTTTCCTGATACACGTCCAGATACAGGTAAATATTGGACACATTAACATCATACACAAAAGGGTTTTTAAGGCTTAAAATGTCTTTATTTACCGTTACACAAATCAATGCCTTAAAGTTTTAAATCAGATCAGAAAGTCTTAAATAAAAAAAATGGATGCAAAGCAAAAAGTGAATGAATCTCTTCCTCTGTGTTTTGTCTTGTTTTCTAGTACAAATATCAAACATCTTTCAATCAAGATATGTTTAATTCAGATGCACATATAAACAAAGTCTTGAAAAATGTAATAAATTAAATGAGTTTATTCTTAAAACAATAACAACTATCTGTCAATGAGTAATCGAAACATCCCTTTAAATTAAGGTTACTATTTTGCCAATTATGGCAGATATTAGTTCTTGTTTTAATCACTTCAAACAAGACTTTGTATTTGATGTCATTTTGTATCTCCAGTAAATGTATCTTTATTTAAGAATCTTTAGGCATTTGCGCTGGATCTGCAGCATGATCTGAAGCTACAGTAAAAGATGTTTCCATATTATAGTGTCAGGAGTTTTTCAGGGAGCTTTTGTAAAAAAGAATTCAAATTATGAATGCCTGTTGAAAATTGTATTTTCAAACTCATCGTGTTTCTCTCCAGACATTTACATTATAAAGAACATATTTGTGTTTTCCCTCATTAGTTCCTCAAATTTGATTTACTTGATCTTAAACAGGTATTTTCTTACACATTAAACTAAATATTCAACTTGTTGTAGACATCACTGCTACACTGCCTGTGCCCTCACTGTTTTCGTATCATGGTTCCCACGTTGAGCCTCAATCATGATTTTCAGAATGCAGAAATGAATTCATTTTTCCCCTCTGTGTAGGAACTACATATATGCACCTCTGCCTGTGCTGGCCTCGGCTGTGACCCGTACTGGACCTGTGAAGACTGATGGTACTGAACCACAAACACAGAGCCCATTGATAACTTGCTTAATAAACACCATGGGAAGAAGGACATCCTCGGGAGTGTGCAGCAATGGTCCACAAGTCCTCGACTCATCCAAACAGCATGCTCCATTCGGCCACAAACCTGCACATTTCACAGTATGTCATGCACCTGGCCAAACTGCTCAACACCAGTTTATGTTAAACAACTCCAGAGAAGAAAACAAAGACTTGTCTTGCTTATGGACAGCTAAAGATGGTTCCTCTATCCCCTTCTTTTCTTAATCAGCGAGGCCCTGTCAGGTGTCTACTGTTCCACAAAGGGTTTTAATGCCTACAGTGATGAAGGACTAACAAACGTTAGTGTTCTTTAAGAGAGAACTTGAGGACACAAAGAAACGCGTGGAGGAGAAAGGACATCAAAAACGCAAACAGCCTGAAACTGGACACGTTAGTCGCTTGTGCAGATTTTGTAAAATGCAACTGAAGCGGGGCTCAAACAGTCCTCACATACACATACATGTGTCATACACATACATACACAGGTGTAGTCCTCACACAGACTTTCTGGCGTAGCAGGGAAATATGTTCATTGCCATGTTCTGAGGTTGGTAAATGAAAAAGACTAACATGCAGAAAGATGACCTGGAGAGAGTTTAAAGAGTCTGCATTTTACAAGATGGAAAGACAGAAATGGCTGGCAGAAAAAAAATATATATATTTGTAATATTTTACCCTTAGAAATATTTAACTGATGTATATACTGTATAGTTTGATTTGTTTATTTTTCAGTGTGAGATTGTAATATGTATATATTGTCAGAAATTAATTTTTCCTTATATTTTATTATTTTGGATCAATATTTACTAATCTTGTTTGTAAATATCAACATTTTGTATTTACTAAAAAGAGCATTTAATAAAAGCAACTGAAATGTACAAATTGCTTCATGAGTGCCCTGTTCTACTTTATAGGGCTTATATTTGTCAGTTTCTATGGTTACGGAAGCACTACTTAATTGGTCATATAACTTAAGTGTGCCTTCTATTATTCCAGCACTCTAATTGTTTATATAATTGTTATTTATTACTAAGTTGAATTCAATTTAAATTCCTCTCATTTACATTTCAAAAGACATGTAATATAACCATTCATGCTTTTAATATAACCATGGAATGTTATATTCATATTATTTTACTGTTTCTTTTATTATTAATAATATATTCATAATACTTTGGAATATAAGTCATGTGTATATACTGTACATTTTGATTTATTTATTTTTTAGTGCTATATATAGTCACACTAATTTTTTATTTCTATTGTTTTAATTTGGATCTTAAAAAGTGCTTATAGCATTTAATAAAAACAACAGAAAATGACAAATTGATTAATGAATTATTATTTGTGTTATATGGTATTTTTCATAGGACAAATACTTAATAATATCTATGGTTTTGGAAACACTTAATTGAACATTTAACTTAAGTTTGACTTAAATTATCCCATAACTCAATCAATGTTCATGTAGTACTTTAATATTACTTAGTTTTACTTCAATTTAAATGCCTTTTTTTCATTTCAAAAGCCATTTAATAGAGACCATTATTATAATATTCATGTTTTCATATAACCATGTCATGTATATTATTATTTTACTTTATTTACTTGAATACTAATATTTTATTCATAATACTTTGCCTTGTAATAATACTAATCATAATACTATATACATAATATATAATACAATACATAATACTATTCATTTATTCATAATACTTTGCCTTTTTGAAATCCACAAAGGCAAGACACACATTTCAAATACTTTGCAGCTGTAATGCATTGTTATATTTTACAATTTTGTTTAATAAAAAGCACAAAGCTGTGTGAAATAGTAGTTTCAGTCCTGCTTGAGCTGGATTCGAACCCACGATCCAAGTAAATGCATGAACAAATCGGATTGGCTGTGACAACACTTCCGCTCTTTGGTCAGCTGTTGAAATGCTTCAATCTGATTGGCTGTCAATTAGTTACACTGTAGTTATGACACAAAAGTCTGGGATGTTATAAAACTGATGTTTTCTATCTGAAGTACAGATAGCAAGTGTTTAGCAGTAACGCTGAAATACATCCAGACGTTGTATATTATGTTATAAACTTAATTTATGTCCATATAGCGTGAAGTGTAGTGTGTAGTGTGTAGTACTTAGTGTACGTTGGTGCGCGATCACGTAGAGGTAGCGTGGCCGAGCGGTCTAAGGCGCTGGATTAAGGCTCCAGTCTCCTCGGAGGCGTGGGTTCAAATCCCACCGCTGCCAGTTCTTTTTTGTACCGTGTGATTAAAACGAACACTATCGGGTCCCAAACACACCGTTCACTCGTGATGCGCTCTTTTGAATCACTGCTCCGAAAACTCAGCGAATCATTTACAGTTCGGCTCTCTAAGAACTCGATCGACTGAGACCCCCCCAAGCTAGTGTTAGTTGTTTTTAAAGAAAAGTAGCAGTTAGTAAATTAATAGAGTGCACTTTTTTAAAGAATATAATTAGAATAGAGAGTGCTAGAGTTAGAGAGTCAAATAAAGATGGAAGATATGTGTTTTTGATTATTAAATTATTATTCATTATTAAATTTATTATATTGCGTTTACACAGTTTGACCAGCAGGCGTCACCAGCGTGATGTGTCTCGAGCGCTTCGTGAATCATCGAACCGAGTCATTTTGTGAATCAGTCGGTTCAGTTGATTCAAAGCTTCGGTTCTCCCACACAACACTACAGAATAGGTGTTGCTCGTTTTTATTTTTAAGTGTTACAATTATTATTATGTTTTATATTGTGTGAGTTGTCACTAAATAAAGCATTTAAAAAAAACATTTAGTCGCAGCGCGACCTTTAGATGGCGCTGGATTTCCGCGCGTTTCTTCTTCTTCTCCTGTTTCCTGTGCGCAGTGTAAACTTCCGGCTGGTTGTTTACTCTGTGACGCGCCGCGGTGGTTCGGCTCGTACCGGAGGTTTTGCCGGTGTTTCGGTTCCGTGATGGCGGCGCTTCACCCCGGGGATCCTCAGCTGGTGTCGGCGATCGTGAATCACCTGAAGACGGAGGGTCTGTTCGATCAGTTCCGCAGAGACTGTCTGGCGGACGTGGATACAAAGGCAAACACACATATTTACCTCACAACAGTACCACGCTTTTACCATGATTTAACACGGTGATAACATGATGTTCTCTGAAGTAACTAGTACTGTGGTGTTACCCATAATACCATCACAGAACTAATCATGTATTTATAGATCATTTATTATTATTATATATGAGTGTCTCGATTAACGGCTCTTTTTTAAACTCGCGCTCTTTTATTCGCGTAACTGTCAGTTTAAGTCTATAAAAATGCGACTCGAGAACGAGTCACTTACTTGACACACACATACACACATGCATACAGTAAAGATAGTTTGCAGTTCGATATTCAGATTTATTTTGGCTATAAATACGCAGTGCGCTGTCATAGACATGAAAATAATACTGAATTACATTCTCCATGATTTGTGAATTCATATGACAGTGTCCTCCGGGCCGAAATAAAAAAAAAAATTCGTAGGGACCCTTCATTTTATAATGGCTATAGCTCCAAAAATTGGACACTTGGAAGACTGAAACCAGTGTCATCTTCTCCAGCTTGATCTGTGAATTTTTTCACAGAAAAGCTTTTGTCCACAGACCCCTTGGTAAGTCCGCTATAAGGAAAGTGAAAGATAGGCGTTATTCATCTTTAAACGTCTACTGTCAATAAACTCGCAGACGGCTGGAATAAAAAAATATTGTTTTAGCTCGAGTTCGATTTGTGAAAACTTTCACAATCGCATTTTATCACGTGGCAGTGTTTCTCTTTGCTCTGGCCCCTTTTCTTATATAGCAATGTTACATGGCGCTGTTGAATAACGGGCCATAATGCTAAAAATATATAGTCTATATTTGTTTTAGCCAGAAACATATATGACATATATGTTAAATATGTTGCAAACAAAGAAGCTCAATGAAAAATATTTTGTTAATAAAATAAATAAATTTAGTTTCAACCTTTACATACCAAAGTATATTTCTAAATGGGTTTTCAGGGGCAAGAAAATGCATTTTGTTGGACTGTCAAATGCTTTTAAAAATATGTATTTCTGTATTTAAAATACATTTTCAAAAATATATAAAAAAAAAAATGGCCCAAGAAGTATTGGTAGAAAATATATTTAAATTCTTTTTTTTATTTATAAAAAAATATATATTAATTATATATTATATATTTAATATATATTTATTATTATATATTTGTTGTATGTTTTATTTACCTAAATATAGGTAAATATATGTTATTTAGGAAATGTAGCAATTGTTGTTTTACATTTTTGTATGTTTTTAAAATGTACAAATATATTTTCAAAGATATGCAAATTTGGGTCAGCTGACCCTTCTCTGAGTCATGAACATCACTATTCTGATCTGTGAAAACTTTCACAGTTCAGTACTGGGTCAGCTGACCCTTCCCTAGGTCACTAACATCACTATTCTGATCTGTGAAAACTTTCACAGTTCAGTCCGGTCAGCTGACCCTTCCTGGGTCACTAACATCACTATTTTGATCTGTGAAAACTTTCACAGTTCAGCACGGGTCAGCTGACCCTTCCCTGGGCCACTAACATCACTATTCTGATCTGTGAAAACTTTCACAGTTCAGTGCGGGCCAGCTGACCCTTCCTGGGCCACTAACATCACTATTCTGATCTGTGAAAACTTTCAGAGGTAAGTGGGTCAGCTGACCCTTCCTGGGTCACTAACATCACTATTTTGATCTGTGAAAACTTTCACAGTTCAGTACGGGTCAGCTGACCCTTCCTGGGCCACTAACATCACTATTTTGATCTGTGAAAACTTTCACAGTTCAGTACGGTCAACTGACCCTTCCTGGGTCACTAACATCACTATTCTGATCTGTGAAAACTTTCACAGTTCAGTGCACGGGTCAGCTGACCCTTCCTGGGTCACTAACATTACTATTCTGATCTGTGAAAACTTTCACAGTTCAGCACGGTCAACTGACCCTTCCTGGGTCACTAACATCACTATTCTGATCTGTGAAAACTTTCACAGTTCAGTGCGTGTCAGCTGACCCTTCCTGGGTCACTAACATCACTATTCTGATCTGTGAAAACTTTCACAGTTCAGTACGGTCAGCTGACCCTTCCTGGAACACTAACATCACTATTCTGATCTGTGAAAACTTTCACAGTTCAGTGCGTGTCAACTGACCCTTCCCTGGAACACTAACATCACTATTCTGATCTGTGAAAACTTTCAGAGGTAAGTCGGGTCAGCTGACCCTTCCCTGGGTCACTAACATCACTATTCTGATCTGTGAAAACTTAGTTCAGTGCACGTGTCAGCTGACCCTTCCTGGAACACTAACATCACTATTCTGATCTGTGAAAACTTTCAGAGGTAAGTACGGGTCAGCTGACCCTACCCTGGGTCACTAACATCACTATTCTGATCTGTGAAAACTTTCACAGTTCAGTGCAGGGTCAGCTGACCCTTCCTGAGTCACTAACATTAATATTCTGATCTGTGAAAACTTTCACAGTTCAGTGCGTGTCAGCTGACCCTTCCCTGGAACACTAACATCACTATTCTGATCTGTGAAAACTTTCAGAGGTAAATACGGGTCAGCTGACCCTTCCCTGGGTCACTAACATCACTATTCTGATCTGTGAAAACTTTCACAGTTCAGTACGTGTCAGCTGACCCTTCCCTGGAACACTAACATCACTATTCTGATCTGTGAAAACTTTCAGAGGTAAGTACGGGTCAGCTGACCCTACCCTGGGTCACTAACATCACTATTCTGATCTGTGAAAACTTTCACAGTTCAGTACGGGTCAGCTGACCCTTCCCTGAGTCACTAACATTAATATTCTGATCTGTGAAAACTTTCAGAGGTAAGCGGGTCAGCTGACCCTACCCTGGGTCACTAACATCACTATTCTGATCTGTGAAACTTTCACAGTTCAGTACGGGTCAGCTGACCCTTCCCTGAGTCACTAACATTAATATTCTGATCTGTGAAAACTTTCACAGTTCAGTACGGGTCAGCTGTCCCTTCCCTGGGTCACTAACATCACTATTCTGATCTGTGAAAACTTTCACAGTTCAGTACGGGTCAGCTGACCCTACCCTGGGTCACTAACATCACTATTCTGATCTGTGAAAACTTTCACAGTTTAGTACGGGTCAGCTGACCCTTCCCTAGGTCACTAACATCACTATTCTGATCTGTGAAAACTTTCAGAGGTAAGTATGGGTCAGCTGACCCTACCCTGGGTCACTAACATCACTATTCTGATCTGTGAAAACTTTCACAGTTCAGTACGGGCCAGCTGACCCTTCCCTGGAACACTAACATCACTATTCTGATCTGTGAAAACTTTCAGAGGTAAGTACAGGTCAGCTGACCCTACCCTGGGTCACTAACATCACTATTCTGATCTGTGAAAACTTTCACAGTTCAGTACAGGTCAGCTGACCCTTCCCTGGGTCACTAACATTACTATTCTGATCTGTGAAAACTTTCACAGTTCAGTACGGGTCAGCTGACCCTTCCCTGGGTCACTAACATTACTATTCTGATCTGTGAAAACTTTCACAGTTCAGTACAGGTCAGCTGACCCTTCCCTGGGTCACTAACATTACTATTCTGATCTGTGAAAACTTTCAGAGGTAAGTATGGGTCAGCTGACCCTACCCTGGGTCACTAACATCACTATTCTGATCTGTGAAAACTTTCACAGTTCAGTGCAGGCCAGCTGACCCTTCCCTGGGTCACTAACATTACTATTCTGATCTGTGAAAACTTTCAGAGGTAAGTACAGGTCAGCTGACCCTACCCTGGGTCACTAACATCACTATTCTGATCTGTGAAAACTTTCACAGTTCAGTACAGGTCTGACCCTTCCTGGGTCACTAACATTACTATTCTGATCTGTGAAAACTTTCACAGTTCAGTACGGGTCAACTGACCCTTCCTGGGTCACTAACATTACTATTCTGATCTGTGAAAACTTTCACAGTTCAGTACAGGTCAGCTGACCCTTCCCTGGGTCACTAACATTACTATTCTGATCTGTGAAAACTTTCACAGTTCAGCACGGGTCAGCTGACCCTTCCTGGGCCACTAACATCACTATTCTGATCTGTGAAAACTTTCAGAGGTAAGTTCGGGTCAGCTGACCCTACCCTGGGTCACTAACATCACTATTCTGATCTGTGAAAACTTTCACAGTTAAGTGGGTCAGCTGACCCTAGCCTGGGTCACTAACATCACTATTCTGATCTGTGAAAACTTTCACAGTTCAGCAGGTCAACTGACCCTTCCTGAGTCACTAACATTAATATTCTGATCTGTGAAAACTTTCAGAGGTAAGCGGGTCAGCTGACCCTTCCCTGGGTCACTAACATCACTATTCTGATCTGTGAAAACTTTCACAGTTCAGTACGTGTCAGCTGACCCTTCCCTGGGTCACTAACATCACTATTCTGATCTGTGAAAACTTTCACAGTTCAGTACGGGTCAGCTGACCCTTCCCTGGGTCACTAACATTACTATTCTGATCTGTGAAAACTTTCACAGTTCAGTACAGGTCAACTGACCCTTCCTGGGTCACTAACATTACTATTCTGATCTGTGAAAACTTTCACAGTTCAGTGGGTCAGCTGACCCTTCCTGGGCCACTAACATCACTATTCTGATCTGTGAAAACTTTCAGAGGTAAGTACGGGTCAGCTGACCCTACCCTGGGTCACTAACATCACTATTCTGATCTGTGAAAACTTTCACAGTTAAGTGCGGTCAGCTGACCCTAGCCTGGGTCACTAACATCACTATTCTGATCTGTGAAAACTTTCACAGTTCAGTGCGGTCAACTGACCCTTCCTGAGTCACTAACATTAATATTCTGATCTGTGACACGGGTCAGCTGACCCTTCCTGGGTCACTAACATCACTATTCTGATCTGTGAAAACTTTCACAGTTCAGTACGTCAGCTGACCCTTCCTGGGTCACTAACATCACTATTCTGATCTGTGAAAACTTTCACAGTTCAGTGGGTCAGCTGACCCTTCCTGAGTCACTAACATTAATATTCTGATCTGTGAAAACTTTCAGAGGTAAGTACGGGTCAGCTGACCCTTCCCTGGGTCACTAACATCACTATTCTGATCTGTGAAAACTTTCACAGTTCAATGCGTGTCAGCTGACCCTTCCCTGGGTCACTAACATCACTATTCTGATCTGTGAAAACTTTCACAGTTCAGTGCGTGTCAGCTGACCCTTCCTGGGTCACTAACATCACTATTCTGATCTGTGAAAACTTTCACAGTTCAGTACGGTCAGCTGACCCTTCCTGGGTCACTAACATCACTATTCTGATCTGTGAAAACTTTCACAGTTCAGTGTGTCAGCTGACCCTTCCTGGAACACTAACATCACTATTCTGATCTGTGAAAACTTTCAGAGGTAAATGCGGGTCAGCTGACCCTTCCTGGGTCACTAACATCACTATTCTGATCTGTGAAAACTTTCACAGTTCAGTACGTGTCAGCTGACCCTTCCCTGGGTCACTAACATCACTATTCTGATCTGTGAAAACTTTCACAGTTCAGTGGTCAACTGACCCTTCCTGAGTCACTAACATCACTATTCTGATCTGTGAAAACTTTCACAGTTCAGTACGGGTCAGCTGACCCTTCCCTGAGTCACTAACATTAATATTCTGATCTGTGAAAACTTTCACAGTTCAGTACGGGTCAACTGACCCTACCCTGGGTCACTAACATCACTATTCTGATCTGTGAAAACTTTCACAGTTCAGTGCACGGTCAGCTGACCCTTCCTGGGTCACTAACATCACTATTCTGATCTGTGAAAACTTTCACAGTTTAGTACGGGTCAGCTGACCCTTCCCTGGGTCACTAACATTACTATTCTGATCTGTGAAAACTTTCACAGTTCAGTGACGGTCAACTGACCCTTCCTGGGTCACTAACATTACTATTCTGATCTGTGAAAACTTTCACAGTTCAGTACGGTCAACTGACCCTTCCTGGGTCACTAACATTACTATTCTGATCTGTGAAAACTTTCACAGTTCAGTACGGGTCAGCTGACCCTTTCCTGGCTCACTAACTTCACTATTCTGATCTGTGACATTTTTGATTCACCAGTCTGACACATTTTAAATTAACAACTTTATTGAAAAGGTAGTGTTACAGGGCTGAGAAAGACATTTGCCTGATACATGTAACTTTAAAGTTAAAGTTAAAGTCATTCTTATCCAGGTGGTCAGTAAGTTTAATTTCTTTTCGGAAACGCCTAAAAATAGTTGACCGCACATTTTTTCGGTTACTGTGCCATACAACTGAGAGCCACTTTCGTTATTTAAGGGTGTCACTTCCAAAAAATTTTTGGGCAACCTCACTCCATATGATGGAATTCCATGGTATCCTTTTCTCTAGATTAATCTCAGACTTTAAAAACTTTTCAACTAGTCTTTCAACCCCTCCACATTCACTCCAAAGGTCTGGAGCACCATGTTTTAGACCTATTGTTTTGCGTGGTTTTACCATGCTGGTCTATATACCATGCTGATTAATCTAGCATGATATTTCTGAAACAAACGTGCAGGATTTACCGTAATGAGGTATTCAGCAAGTATTGTTGTGATAGCCTGAGGTAAAATTATTAATAAAGCACGAAAAGCTGAAGCAATATGCCAATGTAATAACCATGCAGTCTCTCTATTCCATGTGTGATGGATCCCTGTGTCCTCTGAGGGAATTAACGCACGAAAATAATGTAGTCTTCAAAAAAGAGAGGATATTTATTGTAGCCTTATTTTTTTTTTTTTACTCACAATATCATAGATATTTTAGAAGATTTGTTTTTGTTTTTTTATGTGGAAAAATTGGTTAGCACTTCATTAGCTGTGACTTTTTTATTTTGTTTTTTTTGCATTTTGCGCTTTGATTGTGGCCATTAAGAGTCGCTGTCCTCTTTTGAAGTGCTGAACTACTGCCGGCATCGTTTTAATGTCATTATATTAAAAAAAATATATATATATATATATATATATGTATATTATTGAAGCTTTTTTATCTAGTTGCAAATATTTATTTATTTATTTATAAAAAAAGCCAATAGGATCAAATTAATTTATGAAAATATATTTTCAGCAAACAATAGCCTACATCAGTGCATTTGCACATAGGACAAAATGTTGAGCACAATTATTTCAATGCACTGGCAATTGATCATCATCATCATCTTATTATTATTCTTCTTCCTCTTGTACATTTTGATCTTTGCACATTTTGCTTATTTATCGTGACCTTAAAGAGTCGCTATATAGGCTATGTGTGTGAGTGTGTGTGTGTGTGTTGGGGGTTTAATTTAATTTTAACCCTTTACGATTCCTGTAAAATGTGCCTAAAACACCGAAAAAAGGCATACCCAAAGTAAATTGCATGCTGTTCTTTTGGGCCATTTGGATGATATGCATGATGTTGGTCTCATTTGAAAGGTGACACTCTGAGGTTTGTTTTTCAATTGATATTGAGTAATAGCACTTTGAATACACAAAAAAAAGAAAAAAATAATTCTGCCTGCATTTATTTTTGTAAATAGAAGCCTGCAGATGATTATAGCTGGGAGGTATGAACTGGAAAATACATTGGGATCCCAGAATGAAGCCTTACCAAGCCAAATTTCCCATTTGATAAACAATATATTAGAAAGTTAGTGTTTTACACATGTTTATCTAATTTTATGTCTAGACGCTTCCAAAAAAATTACACTTGGGAGACTCCAAACGACCCTTTGTAACCAACGACACATACAATGCTGTAATTCTTGAATGCTTTAATGTACAGTCATCATTTTGGGCTCTAATGAAAGGTTACACTTAGAGCTATTCAATTTCTCATCCAGATTCACTGTCAATAATTGCTGACACATAGTAACTGAAGCATAAACACATAGTGACATTTATTTATAGAATCCAAAATGTGTACACTTTTAAAATTACATATATATATTTATAATTTATAATCTAAATATTTTTTTTCCCTATATTTCTATTTCTGTACATGGTACATTAGTTAATTTGTGGTTTTTTTCTTATATTGGTGTTATATTGCATCCCTACTGTGTTATTCCTATGCATGTCTGTACTATCATGCATGTCTGCATTATGTCAACAAAAAGTGGTCTGATAAAGACAATGATTGTACATGCTGAGTTCATTGTATCTTAAAATGGTTTACATAGTTGAAATCACAAGAATCTCAGCTTTCCGTGGATATATGACATGATCAACCTTTTTTTTTGTCTGACAACTTCACCCTCTCACCACTAGGCGTCCCGCCGGCGGTACGCTGGATTCTTAATTAACCTTCTATAATACAAAAAAATATATAATTTAATTTCATGGTTCTTATAATGTCTTTATAATGATATGTATAATACAATTTGTAAACATCTGTATAGAGTATATACATATATTGTTATTTATTTAAATTATATTATTAGTTTTCAATATTCTGTTATTCCGTTTTTTCTTTTCTTGTTAATTATTATCCTGCAATGTATCTATAAAAATATAGTCTATAAATCCAGTCCCTATATCTTCAAAATATCTTTTTATTTATTTAATTAACAATTTTCTTTCTTTTTTCTTCACCGTCTCCTTTTTTATGTATTCACATTTCCTTGCTTTGCAGGCTGAAAAGAAGATTGACACTGTTTTTGTTTTGTTTATTCACTGTTTATTAAATTTATAACATCCAAATGAAAGATATAGAACCAACATGTCAGGAAAAAAAAAACAGAATCACAAAGTTGGAAAAAACTTATTTTTTTCTTTTAATTACAGCTTTTAATTAGTTGGGATATGCCTCTACGTCTATTTTAATATTTGCCCACTCTTCTTTGCAGAATTGCTCAGTTCAATTACATTTTATGGTGACCATTTGTGGACTGCAGCCTTAAAGTCATTCACAGATTTTTAATGGGATTTAAATCCTCCGACCACTGTGTGATCAGTTTTGCTGTGTGCTTTGGGTCATTGTCATGTTGGATGGTAAGAGTCAGCTGACCCGTACTGAACTGTGAAATTTTTCACAGATCAGAATAGTAATGTTAGTGACCCAGGGAAGGGTCAGCTGACCCGTACTGAACTGTGAAAGTTTTCACAGATCAGAATAGTGATGTTAGTGACCCAGGGAAGGGTCAGCTGACCCGTACTGAACTGTGAAAGTTTTCACAGATCAGAATAGTGATGTTAGTGACCCAGGAAGGGTCAGTTGACCCGTACTGAACTGTGAAAGTTTTCACAGATCAGAATAGTAATGTTAGTGACCCAGGAAGGGTCAGCTGACCCGTACTGAACTGTGAAAGTTTTCACAGATCAGAATAGTGATGTTAGTGACCCAGGGAAGGGTCAGCTGACCCGTGCTGAACTGTGAAAGTTTTCACAGATCAGAATAGTGATGTTAGTGACCCAGGAAGGGTCAGCTGACCCGTACTGAACTGTGAAAGTTTTCACAGATCAGAATAGTGATGTTAGTGACCCAGGAAGGGTCAGCTGACCCGTACTGAACTGTGAAAGTTTTCACAGATCAGAATAGTAATGTTAGTGACCCAGGAAGGGTCAGCTGACCGTACTGAACTGTGAAAGTTTTCACAGATCAGAATAGTGATGTTAGTGACCCAGGAAGGGTCAGCTGACCCGTACTGAACTGTGAAAGTTTTCACAGATCAGAATAGTGATGTTAGTGACCCAGGAAGGGTCAGCTGACTGTACTGAACTGTGAAAGTTTTCACAGATCAGAATAGTAATGTTAGTGACCCAGGAAGGGTCAGCTGACACTGAACTGTGAAAGTTTTCACAGATCAGAATAGTGATGTTAGTGACCCAGGAGGGTCAGCTGACCCGTACTGAACTGTGAAAGTTTTCACAGATCAGAATAGTGATGTTAGTGACCCAGGAAGGGTCAGCTGACCCGTACTGAACTGTGAAAGTTTTCACAGATCAGAATAGTGATGTTAGTGACCCAGGAAGGGTCAGCTGACCCGCACTGAACTCTGAAAGTTTTCACAGATCAGAATAGTGATGTTAGTGACCCAGGAAGGGTCAGCTGACTGCTGAACTGTGAAAGTTTTCACAGATCAAAATAGTGATGTTAGTGACCCAGGAAGGGTCAGCTGACCCGCACTGAACTGTGAAAGTTTTCACAGATCAGAATAGTGATGTTAGT
This sequence comes from Gymnocypris eckloni scoliostomus, assembly GCA_027564155.1. Classification (NCBI taxonomy): domain Eukaryota; kingdom Metazoa; phylum Chordata; class Actinopteri; order Cypriniformes; family Cyprinidae; genus Gymnocypris; species Gymnocypris eckloni. The sequence goes on from CM050426.1 coordinate 33,591,730, forward strand.
GACCCAGGAAGGGTCAGCTGACCTGCACTGAACTGTGAAAGTTTTCACAGATCAAAATAGTGATGTTAGTGACCCAGGAAGGGTCAGCTGACCCGTGCACTGAACTGTGAAAGTTTTCACAGATCAGAATAGTGATGTTAGTGACCCAGGAAGGGTCAGCTGACCCGTACTGAACTGTGAAAGTTTTCACAGATCAGAATAGTGATTAGTGACCCAGGAAGGGTCAGTTGACCCGTACTGAACTGTGAAAGTTTTCACAGATCAGAATAGTGATGTTAGTGACCCAGGAAGGGTCAGCTGACCCGTACTGAACTGTGAAAGTTTTCACAGATCAGAATAGTGATGTTAGTGACCCAGGGTAGGGTCAGTTGACCCGTACTGAACTGTGAAAGTTTTCACAGATCAGAATAGTGATGTTAGTGGCCCAGGGAAGGGTCAGCTGACCCGCACTGAACTGTGAAAGTTTTCACAGATCAAAATAGTGATGTTAGTGACCCAGGAAGGGTCAGCTGACCCGTGCACTGAACTGTGAAAGTTTTCACAGATCAGAATAGTGATGTTAGTGACCCAGGGTAGGGTCAGCTGACCCGTACTGAACTGTGAAAGTTTTCACAGATCAGAATAGTGATGTTAGTGACCCAGGGAAGGGTCAGCTGACCCGTACTGAACTGTGAAAGTTTTCACAGATCAGAATAGTAATGTTAGTGACCCAGGAAGGGTCAGCTGACGTACTGAACTGTGAAAGTTTTCACAGATCAAAATAGTGATGTTAGTGACCCAGGAAGGGTCAGCTGACCCGTACTGAACTGTGAAAGTTTTCACAGATCAAAATAGTGATGTTAGTGACCCAGGAAGGGTCAGCTGACCCGTACTGAACTGTGAAAGTTTTCACAGATCAGAATAGTGATGTTAGTGACCCAGGAAGGGTCAGCTGACCCGCACTGAACTGTGAAAGTTTTCACAGATCAGAATAGTGATGTTAGTGACCCAGGAAGGGTCAGCTGACCCGTACTGAACTGTGAAAGTTTTCACAGATCAGAATAGTGATGTTAGTGACCCAGGAAGGGTCAGCTTGACCCGTACTGAACTGTGAAAGTTTTCACAGATCAGAATAGTGATGTTCATGACTCAGAGAAGGGTCAGCTGACCCAAATTTGCATATCTTTGAAAATATATTTGTACATTTTAAAAAACATACAAAAAATGTAAAAACAACAATTGCTACATTTCCCTAAATAACATATATTTACCTATATTTAGGTAAATAAAACATACAGCAAATATATAATAATAAATATATATTAAATATATAATATATAATTAATATATATTTTTTTATAAATAAAAAAAAGAATTTAAATATATTTTCTACCAATACTTCTTGGGCCATTTTTTTTTTTATATATTTTTGAAAATGTATTTTAAATACAGAAATACATATTTTTAAAAGCATTTGACAGTCCAACAAAATGCATTTTCTTGCCCCTGAAAACCCATTTAGAAATATACTTTGGTATGTAAAGGTTGAAACTAAATTTATTTATTTTATTAACAAAATATTTTTCATTGAGCTTCTTTGTTTAACATATATTAACATATATGTCATATATGTTTCTGGCTAAAACAAATATAGACTATATATTTTAGCATTATGGCCGTTATTCAACAGCGCCATGTAACATTGCTATATAAGAAAAGGGGCCAGAGCAAAGAGAAACACTGCCACGCGATAAAATGCGATTGTGAAAGTTTTCACAAATCGAACTCGAGCTAAAACAATATTTTTTTATTCCAGCCGTCATGCGAGTTTATTGACAGTAGACGTTTAAAGATGAATAACGCCTATCTTTCACTTTCCTTATAGCGGACTTACCAAGGGGTCTGTGGACAAAAGCTTTTCTGTGAAAAAATTCACAGATCAAGCTGGAGAAGATGACACTGGTTTCAGTCTTCCAAGTGTCCAATTTTTGAGCTATAGCCATTATAAAATGAAGGGTCCCTACGATTTTTTTTTTATTTCGGCCCGGAGGACACTGTCATATGAATTCACAAATCATGGAGAATGTAATTCAGTATTATTTTCATGTCTATGACAGCGCACTGCGTATTTATAGCCAAAATAAATCTGAATATCGAACTGCAAACTATCTTTAACCGGGCGCATAAATACACTCACTCACACACAGACACACACATGCATACATACAGACACTCACACACATGCATACATACACACACACACACGCATACTACACACGTACAGACACACACATGCATACACACACTCACACACACAGACATACTACACACACTACACACGTACAGACACACACATGCATACACACACTCACACACACACACAGACATACTACACACACTACACACGTACAGACACACACATACTACACATGCATACACACACACTCTCACACACACATGCAGACAGACACACACATGCACATGCATACATACACACACACACACACACACACATACTACATACACACACACACATGTGCATAGCAAAGTAAATGTTGTTATTTTCAACATACAATAATACGAAATAAGACCAAACAAGATGTGTAATGAAGAAATATATTTAGACAAAAATAAGAAATAATTTTTTACGGTAAGCTGTCCTACATGAGCACATTTGAGATACGGTCATACGAACAGACGTAAATTAAATAATAATATCAATAATAATAGCTGTTGCCTTGAAAATAAAAGCAGCGAGGTTGTATTGCGTGCACTTAATTACACTTGTTTGCGATTGATGTTTAATTGTCGAATTAGCATACCTCGTGTGGCCCGGGGCCGTACAATGCCCAGGTCTGCCTCAGAAGTTCACATATCAGATGTGACACAGTAGCTTTATAGAGTTAATTGTGCTGCTTTCTTTCTCTCAGCCGGCATATTTACACTTACGACAGCGAGTCGACAACTTTGTGTCCAACCATCTGGCAAACCACACATGGAGCCCACAACTGAACAAGAACCAGCTGAGAAACAGCATCAGACAGCTGGTCCTGCAGTACGTCTCTCTGTTTTATACCTCTCTCTCTCTCTCTCTGTCTGTCTTTATACCTCTCTGTCTCTCTGTCTCTGTCTCTCTCTCACCCTCTCTCTGTCTCTCTCTCACCCTCTCTCTCTCTCTCTCACTCACTCACTCTCTCTCTCACCCTCTCTCTGTCTCTCTCTCGTTCTGTATCACTCTCACTCTCTCTCTCTCTCACCCTCTCTCTGTCTCTCTCTCGTTCTGTATCACTCTCACTCACTCTCTCTCTCTCTCACCCTCTCTCTGTCTCTCCCTCTCTCTCTCTCTCTCTCTCTGTCAAATTCAAATTCAAATGAGCTTTATTGGCATGACTTGCACAGTATTGTCCATTACATGAATAAGAAACAAATGATTATATAATACATAAAACAAGAATAGATCTATGAAGTAAATAAGTACATGCATTTTTTTTTTTTTTTACAACCAAGAAAAATATTTAAGACATTAAAAAAGAAAAAAAAAAAAAACATATATATATACATAAACTTTGTAGAACATGAAAGAAATGATGATACTTCAGGTTTGTCCACTGGCTGACAGTCTTAGTTTGTGACAGGCTGATACATATCTTGCTGCTGTTGCGATCGTTTTGGAATTTTCCCCTAAAATGTGACTTAATTTGTCTGTATTTGGCAATGCCATAACATTTGGTTGAATTAGCTTGAATTTGGGTAAATATGCAGCTCTGATGTGGTGATAGTAATCACAGTGCAGTAGGAAATGTTCCTCTGTTTCCAGCTCTTTCTGTGAGCACAGTAAACACAGTCTCTGTTCTCGTGGCTGCCATCTTTGTCTGTGTCGTCCTCTCTCTATAGCCAGACAGTGATCACTCAGTCTGTACTTCGTTAGTGTCTTTCTTAATTTGTGATCTTTCACACAGCTCAGGTATTCTGCTGGTTTGTAGTCTCTTTTCAGCTGTAAATACAGCTCCATCTTCTTTGTATTTTAGTGGCATCTTTCCAATAGACAATGTAGTGTTGTTTTGTAGCTGTGTGATTTGGTTGGATGGTGCTGTGCTGGTTTGGGTGTCTCCTCTCTCTCTCTCTCTCTCTCTCTCTCTCTCTCTCTCTCTCTCTCTCTCTCTCTCTCTCTTCTCTCTCTCTCTCTCTCTCTCTCTCTCTCTCCTCTCTCTCTCTCTCTCTCTCTCTCTCTCTCTCTCTCTCTGTCTCTCTCTCTCTCTCTCTCTCCCTCTCTCTCTCTCACTATCTCTCTGTCTCTCTCTCTCTCTCACCCTCTCTCTCTCTCTCACTCTCTCTCTCTGTCTCACCTCTCTCTCTCACCCTCTCTCTCTCTCTCTCTCTCTCTCTCTCTCATCTCTCTCTCTCTGTCTCTCACTCTCTCTCTCTCTCTCTCTCTCACCCTCTCTCTGTCTCTCTCGCCTGTCTCACTCCTCACTCTCTCTCTCTCACACCTCTCTATCTCTCTCTCGCCTGTCTCACTCTCTCTCTCTCTCTGTCTCACCTCTCTCTCTCACCCTCTCTGTCTCTCTCTCGCTCTGTCTCCTCACTCACTCTCTCTCTCTCTCACCCTCTCTATCTCTCTCACTCACTCTCTCTCTCTATCTCTCTCCCTCTCTCTCTCTCTCTCTGTCTCACTCTCTCTATCTATCTCTTTCACTCTCTCACTCTCTCTCTCTCTCTCTCTCTTCATCATGTGTCTGTGTGGATCAGGTCTGGGATGCTGGAGCAGGGAGTGGACAGGATCGTGGCTCAGGTCGTAGATCCAAAGGTCCATCACACCTTTCGGCCGCAGGTGGAGCGCATCGTCCGGAAGTTCCTGTCTCCAAACAGCCACATGGAGGAGGACGAACTTCCTCCTATAGCTCCGCCCCTTCCTGCAGATAAACAGGAAGCTGAACCGCTTACCTCAGACTACGTAGATGATGCCGGTGAGCTTCTCCCATAACGAGTATCCACAGTCTTCTCATTCATAATGATCCGGAGTATAAGTGGTGTTTCTCTGACCGCTCCAGCTGGCAGCTCCAGCGCTGATGTCCAGATCCCAGAGACCAGCGACACTGACCACGATCACAGAGAGGAGGAGATGGACATCAGCCTCCCCGAGGAGGAGCTGGAGGAGGTGAAGGACGAGGAAGACGCGGGTAAATCCTCAGAGAAGATCCGAGAGGAGCACCACGACTCTGACTCCCAGAAACCCTCCAGCGTCAAGCAGAAGACCAGAGAGCGCCTGAGAGAAGGTACGACCGAGAGATTAACCCGTATGCTGCTTTCAGCTCCTTCAACCTGATTAGGTTTAAAGCTAATTCAGTTAACCACATACTACACACACACACACACACACACACACACACACACACACACACACACACACATACAAGTTTAACTCTTTTGCTGTTCAGAGGACCTCAAATGATGTCATGCTCTGTAAAAATGATTTGACAAAGATAATTAGAGAATGCTTTTCAATAAAATGCTACTTCAGACTCTCGCTTCTTCCGTAATTGCAATTTTTTTATTCATTGTTTTCAAGCAAATCGTACAGATTACTAAAACATGATATTTGGTCACGCTGTGGTAGTTCGTTAATGTTTTGGGTGTGAAACCGTCAGAGAAGCCCTAATTTAACATCAGAGGTCAATTATTTCAGCCCTACGGAGTAATTTTGGCCGAAACCATAAATTGATTTATTTTTGGGACTCTTTCAATATTTTGGTTTGTCAAAGTGTTGGCGCGTCATTAGTTGTGGGTTTTACTGCTGGTATTAGTAAGCCATCAATCATATACCATCATATATCCAGTTATAGAGATTATTTTCCTCACTATACTTTCCTCAGGTCCTTGTAAAATGGGGGAAATGCCTATTTCATAATGCTATCATAATTGATATATATATATCAGCGTAAACGCCCACTGCTATGACATCATTGCATATGAAATGAGCGCTTATAGTGAAAACACAGAAAAGAGTTCCACGTTATGACTAATGGTGAAAAGTGTTGATTAGAGCGACTCCCGTTGCAGCGCTATGAGCTGTAAATTCACGCTGTGTGTGTCTGTCTCTGTGTGTCTCTGTGTGTGTGTGTGTCTCTGTGTGTGTCTGTGTGTGTGTGTGTCTCTGTGTGTGTCTCTGTGTCTCTGTGTCTGTCTCGTGTGTCTGTCTCTGTGTCTGTGTGTGTCTCTGTGTGCGTGTGTGTGTGTGTGTGTGTGTGTGTGTGTGTGTGTGTGTGTGTGTGTGTGTGTGTGTGTGTGTGTTATTAGAGTACTCTGGAGGACTCTGATCTGAGGGTCTCAGTGACATCACCGTGAGCTCGGTCCACACCAGCGATCTGTCCTCGTTCGAGGGAGACAGCGAAGGGGACGAGCCGCCGTCTGAGTCCACTGAGGAGGGAGAGATCAGCTCTGAGGGTGAGGAGCGCGTCACATGATCTGTGTGTGTGTGTCGCTGCAGCGCTCAAACACGTGTGTGTGTGTGTGTGTGTGTGTGTGTGCTGCAGCGCCAAACTGGTGTGTAAACTGGTGTGTGTGTGTGTGCTCGAGAGAGTGTGAGCGTCTGTGTAAGCATGCATGTGCGTGAGAGAGTGTGTGTGTGTGTGTGAGAGAGAGAGTGTGTGTGTGTGAGAGAGAGAGTGTGTGTGTGTGCCTGTTTGCATGTGTGTGTGTGTGCATGTGCATGAGAGAGAGAGAGTGTGTGTGTGTGTGTGTGTTTATGTAAGAGAGTGTGTGTGTGTGTGTGTCACTGCAGCGCTCTAACGTGTGTGTGTGTGTGTGTGTGTTTGTTTTGCTATACTTGTGAGGACCAATTATTGAGAAGACACCTGTTCTGTGAGGACATTTCTTGTTGTGAGGACATTTTGGGTGGTCCTCACAAAAATAATGCTTAAATGGCCTCCTGAGAACCAATACATCATTCTGTGTAAGTTTCAGCAAAAGTCCTCATAGCAATAGTAATGTTGGAAATCGGTGTGATTGCGCGCTCCCCCTACAGTACACACTCGTGTACCGCGCCCTCCGTATCGGGAGGAGGAGCCTGAGCGAGCGTGATTTTTCTGATTGGATGTATCCTGCCTAGCTGCTGGGGATTTTTCTGATTGGATGTATCCTGCCTAGCTGCTGGGGAATTGTTCTGATTGGTCACTTCAGTGGGGAGGGGATGGTTTCCACGTGGGGCTGAATATTATATATTATATTTAAAAATATTTAACGCCAGTAATCTTGTTAACTTTTATGAAGACGCGATGCGCTGAATGTTTAGTTACTGTAAGATTGAATGTAACCTTTACAAACTAAACATCATTAAAAACAGCTAAGACTCAAGCTTAAATTATTGACCTCTGGTTTACTCAAAAATGTTTATAGTGACCGTAATTTGTGTCAGAAGTTATGAAAAACGGAATCCATACCTTTTGTTTGAAATATGAGCATCAGCTGCATTTGTCCAGAGAAAATCTCCTGTGATCGTCATGAAAACACTTGACAAAACAACATCCCTTGGGGCTTTTAGTTCAAAAGCGTGCACATCTGGAGTTAGGCCTATTAATTGTAATGATTTCATTTTCCGGTGACTCAAACAACGAATACATTATATAGAGAAATCGAGCAAAAGAACACACTGAGCTTTTGAAACTCAGAATCAGTTAACCATTCGTCAAAAATGATTCGCTGTTTCAAGCGCTCCAATTGGATCGCGTTTCATGAGTCATTTGAATCAGAACAGGACTTCAAAGCTCGTTTCGCGAGTCATTTGAATCAGAACAGGACTTCAAAGCTCGTTTCGCGAGTCATTTGAATCAGAACAGGACTTCAAAGCTCGTTTCGCAGTCATTTGAATCAGAACAGGACTTCAAAGCTCGTTTCATGAGTCATTTGAATCAGAACAGGACTTCAAAGCTCCTTTCGCGAGTCATTTGAATCAGAACAGGACTTCAAAGCTCGTTCATGAGTCATTTGAATCAGAACAGGACTTCAAAGCTCGTTTCGCGAGTCATTTGAATCAGAACGGGACTTCAAAGCTCGTTTCGCGAGTCATTTGAATCAGAACGGGACTTCAAAGCTCGTTTCGCGAGTCATTTGAATCAGAACGGGACTTCAAAGCTCGTTTCGCGAGTCATTTGAATCAGAACGGGACTTCAAAGCTCGTTTCGCGAGTCCCCACCGGAGATTAAAAAAATAATTCAGCAGAGGCATGATTATATTAGATAATATTAGAAGTGTGACACAATATAAGGGCACTTATGGTCAAATAGAACAAACATCTGAAGTGAGACAATAAACTGCCATTGCTTTCAAATGAGACCATATGCTTTTAGTGCAAAGGCTTCATTAACTGTGCCTGTTTTAGTTTAGGAATACCATTTCATTTCATTTGGATAAGAAGGAGTGGTGGCAATGCTTGCATTCTCATGATGGGTATCAAAGGAAGTATTGGAACTAGTATCTTACATTTTTATGATACTCCGCTCTAGTAAGCAGATATTTTTAGCATGTTTTATGTTTTATGGTTGCATAAATTTCATCTTGTTCTGACTCCATTTCCTCTGCTCATTCCAGTTGCTAAGTTTTACTAACCTCTCGTCATTCCAGACCCTGCTATTTTTCACCTGCCTACCAGTTGTTATCAGCGTTTTTTCCCACCCAAGCCCATCACCTATAGTCTCCAGCCCACTGACCTGCTCCCTCCAGTATTGACCTGTCTGTGTTCATGACCTCTTGCTTGTTTTTGTTCATCTTTACCTTCAATACACCTTTTGTGGGTGTATTCAACTGCTTTCCCAACTCTAGTTTTTAACATTTACACATTACACATTAACACAACTCTAAACAACCATATTCAGATAAATGCTAAGATAAATAAATCAGTTTGTCACTTGAGAAAGCATGAACATACCCCTCTAAAAGGCAACAAAAAAGTATTTTGACAAGTACAGATTGTCAAAGTTAATGAACTGTGTTTACTCTGCTAGGGGCATCTGTGTGAACTCCACAATTCTGGATATTCCAGAATTGAAGGACATTTTCTGTCCCACCCATAACATTTCAAATAATCCATATGCAAAATACTAAAGCATGCACTTATTGTGTAAATTATACTTGTCCTGAGACAAAATACTGTTGTAGAAAAAGTGGTTTCAAAATATTATTTGAAATATCAAATAGGTCTCAAGCACCCCGTAAAATGACTACTTTCTCTTGTCCCACCTTCTTGATGACCAACTTACATGTCAAATATAACAGTTTAAATACGTTCTGAATGTACTTTTTTGGGGGGTTTGATATTTGATATTGGTGATGTATATATCATGTAATTGTCAAAATAGTTTGTTTTATCATCAACAAGTTTTAAATAATAGTAACTATGCACTGAAGTTGTGTCCCTTTAGCATGTATTTGCTGTTACTTGCAACCATTACTACAGGGTTGCACTAAAGTAAATGGGTTACAAAAGGGACAATCTATTATCTATGATCTATATTTTCACTAGGTTAACATTTTTACAAAATGTAAATTGATTTATAGAGTTCATGCACACCACTGAGTGCTGATGAAAAGCAGAGGTGCTACATTGCCAGGCTTAATGCTGATGAACAGAGGAGACAGCAGTACAGTAGACAACTAGAGAGATGTGGAGGAAAGAAATCGGGAAGAAAAAAGGTCTAAAAGACTGCAGTGTGAGAGTGCAGTGTGCCCAGAGAGAAAAGTGAAAAGAGGCTCAAAAGAGGAAAAACGATGATGGATTAAACACTCCTCCAGTCAGGCTTGATCCTCCAGTGAGTTCTCAATGTCATTTTCAGCTTTATTTATATAGCACATTTAAAACTGCCAAGGTTGACTAAATTACTTCACAAGATAAAAGTACAACAATAAAAGCATAATTAAAATACATAGTATATCATATGATATAAAACGATAAAAAAAGCTGGTGGGAAAAAAATGTCCTTAACTCAAAAGAAAAGCCAAAGGAAAGAGATGTTAGAGTGTTAGAGAGTGGGGGCAGTTCTAATATGAATGGCAAGCTAAGGCTTGGTCGCCTCTGGTTAAGAGCCTGGTTTTAAGCAGATTGGCCGATCTCAGCATTCTAGCTGGAGTGTGAACGTGAAGAAACTCAGCCAGGTAATATGGTGCCAATCCATGAAGAGATTTAGTTAACAGTAAGATTTTAAAATCAAACCTGTAATGAAACCTGTAGGGTTAGGGTTAGGCCATGAGTATTTGGGCTGGAAGTCCCAAGGTCAAAATGGAAGACACATCCTAGTTGAGAATGATCAAGCCAAGATCCTGTGGGACTTCAAGATCCAGACTGACAAACTGGTGATGGTAACCAACCAGAAATTGTGTTGATCAACAAACAGCAGAACATGGCAGTGGTGATAGAAGTAATATATATATAGATAGATATATAGATAGATATACACATATACATATACGTAAATACATACAGTATGTCACAAAAGTGAGTACACCCCTTATATTTCAGCAAAAAAAATTGTATAATTTCTCAAGGGACAATACCGCTTAAATGAAACTTGGATATATATTTTAGTGTAGTCAATGTGCAGCAAATTTACTGTCCTCTAAATATAACTCAACATATAGCCATTATTGTCCAAATAACTGGCAACAAAAATGAGTACACCCTAAGTGAACACGTCAAAACTGTGTCCAAAATGTCAATATTTTGTAGGGGCACCATTGTTATCTAGCACTGCCTTAATCCTGCTGGGCATGGAGTTCACCAGAGCTGCACAGGCTGTTGCTGGAGTCCTCTTCCACTCCTCCACACTGACATAATGGTTGTTCGACACATGGTGTTTCTCCATCTTCTGCTTGAGGATGATCATTAGAGTTCAGGTCTGAAGACAAACTTGGCCACTCCTTCACCTTCAGCTTCATCAGCAAGGCAGAGTCATCTTGGCGGTGTGTTTGGGGTGGTTATGTATGGAAAACAGTTTCTGAAGGGAGGGCATCATCACAGTCTCAGTACGTGTTGGAATCCATGTTTCCCTCAATGAACCGCAGCTCCCCAGTACCAGCAGCACTCATGCAGCCCCGGACCATGATGCTACCACCACCATGCTTGACTGTAGGCAAGACACACTTTTCTTGGTACTCCTCACCAGGGCATCACCACACATGCTGAACACCATCTGAGCCAAACAAGTTTACCTTAGTCTCATCAGACCACTGGACATGGTTCCAGTAATTCATGCTCTTGGCCAGGTCGTCTTCAGCAAACTGTTTGCAGGCTTTTTTGTGAGCCAGCTTCTGAAGAGGCTTCCTTCTGGAACAACGGTCATGCAAACTGACTTGTTGCAGTGTGTGACGTATGGTCTGAGCACTGTCAAGCTGACCTTTCACTTCTGCAACCTCTAAAGCAATGCTGGCAGCACTTATGCGTCTGTTTTTTGAAGCCAGCTTCTGCACCTGACACACAGCACAAGGACTCAACTTCTTTCCCCGTCTTGGAAAACCTCTGTATGACCCTGGCCACTGTACTGTAACTCAGTTCCAGGCTGTTACTGAACTTCTTATAGCCTAGGCCATCTTTGTGGAGAGCAACATTTCTAATTATCAAATCCTCAGAAAGATCTTTGCCATGAGGTGCCATGTTGAACATCCAGTGGTCAGTATGAGAGAATTGTACTCAAAGCACCAAATTTTAACTGCTCTGAAACAAGATACACAAATTTGTATAGTCCTGTCAAGCAGACAAAAACGTGAACTTGATGAATAGGACATGTGGCTTTGCATGGTTAAACGACGTATTCATGGGTTCCAAAGATGCTATGCTCACCACCATATTTGTGTCCGATGTGACAACGTGCACAGCACATCTCTATGAGATTTAATAGATAATATTAATATATCGTAATAATAAATTAACTTTACTACCATTTCCCACACTGATCCCTGGATGTGATTGTATTTTCAGGACAGCAAGTGTAACAGTTAGACCGTAATGTCCTGATTACTTGTACATTTAAAACTGACATCAGCTCAAAGCACTTTTTAGTCAATGATAGCGAAAGTAGCTGCTCGATGAAGGCTTTAAGAGCTTGAAGAATCCTCTCCTGGCTGGTTGCTCCTTCCCTTCTCTGCCCGTGTTTTGATTTCAACAAGTCAGTTTTGGTAAATGCAAACAACGTGATTACTGATCATGATCCCAACATCCAGCAAGCCAAGAAAACATGCAATCTACCTGAGGGAAGACGTCTTTCACTTCTAGTGTATTCTTAATCCTGGATTTCATTATTGAAGCACAAATCCAGGCACCAAAAGCAGCCCACACCAAGTTCTCTTTAATTAAAAATATGCATTTTCATTTATTCGTGGCTACATGGCTGCAATAACATTTAGGTTTAAAATTTTGACATTGTAAATAATGCTTTACTGACTGATAATTCAGACTTTCAGTTGTTATGCTCTCAAAATGTCCTAAATTATTACACCACTTGTGCAGCCAGTACATTCACAAAGGTAATTTACATTTTTTTATTTTTATGACAAATTCAATAATATGATAAACCAGTCTATAAGTGTTTAATATGATAAAACCTTTGAGAACCGTGTGATTATTTTATACACCTGTAAATATATATATATGTACACTTAACTGCAGACACAAATGACATATGTGGTACAATACAAATATTTTAGCCCTTTATTCTCCTATAAAGAATCACAGTGGTCTCTTATCATCCTTTTCTGACCGTGCGTTAGCTGCCAGTGGTGCCTTCTGATTGAAGCCAATTTATTCCGCTGATCTAACCTCTTTGGGATCGAATAAAATTGTAGTTTGTGGTTTTTCTGATGACTCTTGTTACAGCTCAACATATCCCGGCATATTAAAACCTTTTGAACCTTCTGGGAGTGTTTCGTTGATCTTACTCTGGTAGTTGTGGTTGCTGTGACTGACAGCTCACGCAGTTGTGATTTGGACACAAAAATGATGGCGATAAAACACAGTGACGTCATGAAACCTATGAATAGCTGTTATCACTTAGGGTGTACTCAGTTTTGTTGCCAGCTTTTTGACAATAATGGCTGTATGTGTAGTTATTTTTAGAGGACAGTAAATCTTGACTGCTATACCAGCTGCACATTGACTTCTCTAAAATATATGCAAGTATCATTTCTACAGTATTGTCCCTTGAAAATATATACTAAATTGATTGTCAAGTGTGAGGGTGTACTCACTTTTTGAGATACCGTATATTTATATATATATATATATATATATATATATATATACTAATTATTAATAAGCATTAATTAGGAGTTTATTGAGGACAAAGTAATAGTTAATATTTAATTAATAGTGAGAACTGGACCTTACAATGACCCTTTATTTCTTACTATGTGTGTTGTTGTCTCTGTGTATTGGAAAGTTCTGTCACCAGAACAAATTCCTTATTATTTGTAAACATACTTGGTAATAATGCTCTATCTGATTCTGAATCTCTTAAATATGATCTAAATTGAACTTATGTAAAAAGGATTTTGCACAAATAATGTAACATAATGCTATAAAATAGAATGTAAAACAATATTAACCCCAATTAAAAATAAATAGTGTGAAACAAAGTGTAAAGGTGTGTTGTGACAGTGCTGTCAGTGAATGTAGGCCCTGAGATCAGAGATCACTCTCGCCTGATCAGAGCTGGAGAGCGGGGGAGGGGAGGGTGCGCGAGCGCGAGCGCGGGAGAGAGTGGGGAGGGAGGCTGAAGATGGTGATGAGGAGAGCGAGCGGGAGCGGGGAGGGGTGAGCGAGCGCGAGAGCGGGAGAAGTGGGGAGGGAGGCTGAAGATGCAGTATTTTGAGTTCCTCCAACATCAAGAATTAAAGTTGTAGGCTCTTGCCGCGGAGTTGAAAGCCTGATCGATTAGGAACATGACAGAGCTCCGAACATCACGACGCTTACAGAGACTGAGGGAGCATCACGATCAATGTGCTCGGAGATATGAAGAAACACTATTACTAACCCAGGTAAGACATTTAACTTTACCTAAACTAGGATGAGTTGTTTTATAGTCTGGCCTAGCCAGGATTGTTCAGTGACTGTTTAGCATTAGTTTAATTAACATTAAGGGTTCATACATGTGCTTGAAGTAACTTACTTCGATTTGCAACCATTTTGATTATCAATCAATTATTCTAGTCATTGTTTAAGCATAAGTACCTTCTGAAGTTCGATGCTTTATTGTGTTTTGATATTTTACACAGATTTGTTTTGGTTAGACAAGGCATTGGAACACGTTACCTAGCTACAGACAGTAAATCAGATATGAAAATGTAAGCTAAGAGCTGTTTCTGTTCTCATACATAAGTACAGTACTGGTCAAAAGTTTTGGTACTGGTCAACATTATTTTTAAAGTTTTTTAAAGAAATCTCTTATTATGCTAATCAAGCCTGCATTCATTTGATAAAAATACAAAACAAGACACAGTAATATTGTGATGTATTATTACAATTAAAAATAATGGTTTTCTTTTTTATATACTATATAATATATTTAATATAATATTTCTGTGATGTAAAGCTGCATTTTCTGAAGACTGCATTACTCCAGTCATCAGTGTCATATGATCCTTCAGAAATCATTCTAATATGCTGATTTATTATCAATGTTGGAAACAGATATGCTTCTTAATATTTTTCTCTTTACCTGTGATACTGTTCTCAGGACAAGTAAAAGAAAAAGGGGGATAGCGGGGTTTATTTAAAATACAAATAATTATTAACAGTACTGTTCAAAGGTTTGGGGTCAGTGTTTCTTTAATTAATACTTTAATTCAGCAAGGATGTGTTAAATCAGGGGTGTCAGACACAGTTCCTGGAGGGCCACAGCCTGCAGAGTTTAGCTCAACCCTAATGAATTACTTGATATATGTGTCGGAGCTGCGGCCCTCCAGGAACTGAGTCTGACACCCTGTGTTAAATTGATAAACAGTAACAGGTAGGGTTGTCACAGTACCAAAATTATTACAGACTGGTTGTTCACGCAGGCATCAGAGAAAGATAGAGGAAGAAAGAGGGTGCGAGAGCGACATATCCCAGGCCAGACAGAGAGAACAGGAGATGACCAGGTGATCATTTCAACTATGAGTTTCAAAGGTAATATGGTTGTCAGTGCAGTATATTACAGACTGGTTGTTCACGCAGGCATCAGAGAAAGATAGAGGAAGAACGAGGGTGCGAGAGCGACATATCCCAGGCCAGACAGAGAGAACAGAAGGAGATGACCAGGTGATCATTTCAACTATGAGTTTCAAAGGTAATATGGTTGTCAGTGCAGTATATTACAGACTGGTTGTTCACGCAGGCATCAGAGAAAGATAGAGGAAGAACGAGGGTGCGAGAGCGACATGTCCCAGGCCAGACAGAGAGAACAGGAGATGACCAGGTGATCATTTCAACTATGAGTTTCAAAGGTAATATGGTTGTCAGTGCAGTATATTACAGACTGGTTGTTCACGAGGCATCAGAGAAAGATAGAGGAAGAAAGAGGGTGCGAGAGCGACATATCCCAGGCCAGACAGAGAGAGCAGGAGATGACCAGGTGATCATTTCAACTATGAGTTTCAAAGGTAATATGGTTGTCAGTGCAGTATATTACAGACTGGTTGTTCACGCAGGCATCAGAGAAAGATAGAGGAAGAAAGAGGGTGCGAGACATAGTCCAGGCCAGACAGAGAGAGCAGGAGATGACCAGGTGATCATTTCAACTATGAGTTTCAAAGGTAATATGGTTGTCAGTGCAGTATATTACAGACTGGTTGTTCACGCAGGCATCAGAGAAAGATAGAGGAAGAAACAGGGTGCGAGAGCGACATATCCCAGGCCAGACAGAGAGAGCAGGAGATGACCAGGTGATCATTTCAACTATGAGTTTCAAAGGTAATATGGTTGTCAGTGCAGTATATTACAGACTGGTTCACGCAGGCATCAGAGAAAGATAGAGGAAGAAAGAGTGTGCGAGAGCGACATAGTCCAGGCCAGACAGAGAGCAGAAGGAGATGACCAGGTGATCATTTCAACTATGAGTTTCAAAGGTAATATGGTTGTCAGTGCAGTATATTACAGACTGGTTGTTCACGAGGCATCAGAGAAAGATAGAGGAAGAACGAGGGTGCGAGAGCGACATATCCCAGGCCAGACAGAGAGAACAGGAGATGACCAGGTGATCATTTCAACTATGAGTTTCAAAGGTAATATGGTTGTCAGTGCAGTATATTACAGACTGGTTGTTCACGAGGCATCAGAGAAAGATAGAGGAAGAACGAGGGTGCGAGAGCGACATATCCCAGGCCAGACAGAGAGAGCAGAAGGAGATGACCAGGTGATCATTTCAACTATGAGTTTCAAAGGTAATATGGTTGTCAGTGCAGTATATTACAGACTGGTTGTTCACGCAGGCATCAGAGAAAGATAGAGGAAGAACGAGGGTGCGAGAGCGACATAGCCCTGGCCAGACAGAGAGAGCAGAAGGAGATGACCAGGTGAACACAAATTTACATTTAGTCATTTAGCAGATGTTTTTAGCCCAAAGCAACTTACAAATGAGGACAACAGAAGCAGTTAAACTAACAAAAGAAGAGCAGTATGCAAGTGCTGCAAACAATTCCCAGTTAGCCTAACATTATACACATAGATCTTTTTATTTTTGTATGCATAAATAGACAAGAAAGTGCGAAGAAATAGAGTAAGAAAGTGCTAGAACACACACATGAGACATACAGTAAACACCTGTGATGACCGGCCTCTGTCAGAAGCTTTTTTATTATTATTTTTTACAATAGTGCAACTAAAATGGAAATGAATAAAGGAAGACCTCATACAGTGAAATAATTAACAAAACTCCTTAATTTAATTGTTTGTTTTATCTCTCTGAAAATATCTGTCTTGGTGATGTAAATGCTGTTTTTTAACCTTGGCAGTTAGCTGCTTACTTTTGTACCATTCAAAGTTTTTTCACTACACTGCAAAACCCAACAAGTTAGGGTAACTCAAACTGTTTGAGTAAACAAATTTCCATTTGTCTAAACCATGTAAATTTAAAAACTTGCAGTTAAGTAATTAAGTGATTAATTAAGTGCTGTTTGAGCATTAGTGATGAACACCTGCTGTTAACAAACAGAATCACTGAAGAAAAGAGAAACACAATCGCCTTTAGATCAGGGTCTCAAACTCAACTTATCTGGGGCCGCTGGAGGTCGAGTCTGGGTCAGGCTGGGCCGCATTAAGTATTCCACAAAAAGGGTTTCACGTATTCCAAAAAGGAGCACAATCTTCTCAATCTTTATTATTAACAGTTCTTCAACATGAATGTTTCTTCTGAACATGAACGGTTCCTCTGAACGCTACCGGAAGCTGTCACGAGACTTTCTATGGTAGCCCATAAGTGATAAAAATAAATAAAAGTTTTGCAGTTTGAATTATTT
Source organism: Gymnocypris eckloni scoliostomus (assembly GCA_027564155.1). NCBI lineage: Eukaryota > Metazoa > Chordata > Actinopteri > Cypriniformes > Cyprinidae > Gymnocypris > Gymnocypris eckloni. The sequence goes on from CM050426.1 coordinate 33,609,184, forward strand.
ATTTACAGGGGCAATGCACATTAATAAACATAACTGTAAACGTGCCAGAATTAGCCCAAAAGGCTATTTTTCATCTGTAGACCCTTGACAGAATGTTAAAAGGTCACCCTAAAACAAAGACAAGCATCACACATATACACATCATATGAAAAAAAAAAAAGAAAAAAAGGAAAAGAGTGAAAATTACATATATTACAGAAAACAAAAATCACACACAATCAGAAAATTCGCTACTAAAATACAAAATATAAGTGAATTATCTAAAACAAGGTAAACATGAGAGAAAGAAAAAGAGAGAGAGAAGAAAGATGGCAACATGACAGAGCAACATAGCTAAGAGCAATTAGTACAAGGAAGTCTATTGTCAAGAATACAATACTAATGTTGACAGTGCTGAGTTGTTAGTAACCATTTTTAAGATGAGACTGAAAAGAGCCAAAAGTATGTAATCTAATTGTTGATGGGATGGAGTTCCATTCCCTTGCAGCTTTGACTGAAAATACAGACTGACTGAAGTTACTTCTTTTGAAAGGAATAATACAGTCCCCTCTTTCCCCACCCTTGTAGATCGGTGAGCAGTTGTTCTAATATTCACAAACTGTTTTAGTGGTGAAATTAAGCTATTCATAGTCTTAAACAGCAGACAGATATGTACATATTTGATCAAGTTATCCCAGCTTAGCAAATTGTATTTCTTTAAAATTGAGCAATGATGAAACTGAACTGATTTCTTATCAAGAGTTTTTAGTGATTGTTTATACAAAGACTCTAGTGGTTTCAGAGTAGTAATACTGGCGCATGCGACCAAGTAGTTAAACAGTAAGTAATATGAGAAATAATCATGGAATGCATATATATCAGAGCGCCAGATGACATATAATCACGAATAAATCTAAAATTTGATAAACTAAATCTGACCCGTTACAGACCTTTTAACCTGCGCTTAAATGAAAGTTTGGAATCAATCAGAACACCAAGGTACTTATATTCCGATACAACTTGTAATCTTTCCCTGATACAAATACATCTGGCACTACACTTAAATTCTTAGTTTTGGTGATAAACATACACACTGTTTTAGAGATGTTTAACTGTAAGCAGCATTGTTCTAGCCAAGCTGCAACATGAACCAAGGATTCTGTAAGTTCATTTGCAACTTGTGACACACTACTTCCGTGTATATAAATGACAGTGTCATCTGCATACATTTGAATGTTAGTGTTAGGACAGACGGATGGAAGATCATTGATGTACAACGAAAAGTAAAGGACCCAGAATAGATCCCTGTGGAACACCAGTTGATATACTTAGGGAGCTGAATTATAATTCTGTATACTAACATACTGTGTGCGACCTGACAAGTATGATTCGATCCATCTTAAAGTATGTGGAGAAAATTAAAACTTAATAATTTAGACAAGAGAATTCTATGGTTTAGAGTGTCAAAGGCCTTCCTGAGGTCAAGAGACGACCCCTCCTTTATCTAATAGAGACTTGACTTTTTCAGTGAAATAGCAATTTGCCATCTCAGTTGAGTAGTTTGCTCTGAAGCCAAATTGCATTGGATGTAAAGCAAAAGAACTATTATTTAAATAATTAGTGATTTGTGCAGCCATCAATTTCTCTGCAACCTTTGAGACTATAGGTAAAATACTAATAGGTCTGTAATTACTAGCAGAGTGAGGGTCACCACTTTTGAATATAGGCACAATAACAGATGACTTCCAAGCACATGGGAACATCCCCTGAGAAACTGAAAGATTGATAATTTTAGTGATGGGATTAACTAACGACTCACTAAGCTCTTTAACATTATCACATCCATACCAAAAATATCCTTTGCTCTGGATGGTTTAAGAGATGTAATTGTTCTTGTGACGTCTAATTCAGAGACTGCCCTTAGAGTAAGGGCTTGTTCCACTGTCTTCACTGTATAAACTTCTGAATACTTAGGGGAAAAACATTGCGAAATTGTGACTACCGAGTCAACAAAGTAATAATTAAGTGCTTCGGCTACATCAGCTGGATTGTTAGTCAGCTTCCGCTAACCATCAATTCAAGTGATGACCTATCTTTTTTTTTTTTCACCTTTTAAGTAGTTCAACTTATTCCAGATTGTTTTTGAATTACCTCTAGCCTCATTAATTATTCTCAGGAAAAAATCAGCCTTTGCCTTTCTCAAGGTCTTTACCACCTTGTTCCGTAACATAGCGAAATGTTGTCTATCATGACTAAACTTTGATCTGTGATCTTTGATCTTTAAAGTGTGCCAAGACTCAGCAAAAATGTGCGTTTGAGAACAATGTGCGGGCCGCACTAACACTAAACTTTGATGTCAAGTAGGGGGCCACAAAATATCATCCCGCGGGCCTCAATTGGCCCCCGGGCCGCGAGTTTGAGACCCCTGCCTTGAAATAAAATGCATTAAATCTCTCAAAATCTGATTAAACAACCCCACAGACCACATCACCAGCTCCACTTATTAATAACCAGACTGAGACATCTACAGAAGATCTTATTGAGAATTAACTAAGGTTTTGATGTTGATTTATTGTTTCATTTGAAGTAACCATGTTAGAGATCAGTGTTTGCTTTAGTTGGGCTCTTGATCCTTGACGTGTGGTAGTTTTTCCCCCCTCTGGCTGATGTAACTGTCTTCCTCGAACATATTTGTTGCAACTCAAAAGCCCAGAGAAAATGATTGGTAGTTGGTTGTTATATATTTATAATGACAGTCATCTATTTGTGAACTGATCTCATTGAGAGTGAACATAGACTCATTCTGCGTCTAATCTCTGATTAAATGTATGTTGTATTGATTATAGTGAAAGTGATTTTAAGAGCCAGTAGTTCAGTGACAGTCAGTTAATATGAAAGAATTTCCAAACAGTTTGTCCACAAAGTTTTCCTCTATGGTAGAAACTAGACTCACATAGACATCAAGAATCAGCTTATGAACCTCAACAATGGTGACCATTAAAAAAAAAAAAAAACTCATGCAGCAATGCATGCTGGGAGCCACTGATGAGTTTTGTCCTATGCTAGTAACCAGCATGCATTGCAACATGATTATTATTTTATTTTTAAATGGCCACCATTGTTGAGGTTCATAAGCTGAGTCTTAATGTCTGTGTGAGTCCAGCTGATAGATTAAAACTTTTTTGTGGACAAACTGTTTGAAAAGTCTTTAATAACTGACTGTCACAGAGTTGCTAGCTCTTAGAATCACTTTCACAACATCTATTTAACCAGAGATTAGACACACAACGAGTCTATGTTCACTCTCAATGAGATCAGTTCACTAACAGATGATTATCATTATAAATATATAACAACCAACTACTGATGATTTTCTCTGGGATGTTGAGTTGCAAGAAATATGCTCAAGAAACACATGGTTACAACAGCCAGAGAAAAAGAAGAAAAAAATAAACTCGCGGGTCAAGAGCCCAACTAAAGCAGACACTGTTCTCTAACATGGTTACTTCAAATGAAAATAAATCAACATCTAAACCTTAGTTAATTCTCAATAAGATCTTCTGTAGATGTCTGACAGAAATAAAGTCAGTCTGGTTATTAATAAGCGGAGCTGGTGATGCTGTTTGTGGGGTTGTTTAGATCTTGAGATTTAATGTATTTTATTTCAGTTATTGTTGTTCTTGTGTTTCTTTCTGTCAGTGATTCTGGTTGTTAACAGCAGGTGTTCATCACTAATGCTCAATCAGCACTTAATTAATCGCTTAATTACTTAGTGAACTCAACTGAAATAAGTTCAGAGCACTCATAAATGTTAGTTTTAAAAAACTTAAATGGTTTAAGACAATAAGTTTCCTCAAACGGTTTGAGTTACCTTAACTTGTTGGGTTTTACAGTGTAGACTTGAACTACTTATTTTTTCAATAGAAACTATAAAAATGGGGGTGTTATACATTTTTGACTGGTATTGTATGTGTTTAAGGCCCCTTGAAAACTAGATGGTTCACCTCAAGGGGTTATCCTTTAAAAATTGTCAAACCATAAATAAATAATTGTCAAATAAGGACAATTATACATAGCATTAAAATCTAATAAAGTGCAGTGATGTCTATGTAGATGTAATATACACTCACGGCCACTTCATTAGGTACACCTGTGCAATCCAATACAACAGCTCTTCCATAAATTCTACTTTAGTGAAGCAAATACATTTTTTGTTTTTGTTGACATTGTCAGAAAGTGATAAATATATTTTATTTTTGTTATTGAGGTTGTAGTGGGTGGGGATGCAAAAGAGCTTTAGTTCTTAAAATTCTTCAGTATTGCTAAAAGATAAGACTGGAACTGGCATGAGGTTTCCAGCTGATTTGATTGGATGTTCCGAACTGAAACAATTAGACTTTGTTTGTTTTAACAGAGTCTTGGTGGTACTGATGAATCAGAGTCAGATTCTGACGATGGAAGTGAATATGTGCCTACACCAGCCTCCTCCGACAGTGAAGACTGCAGCTTGGGTGAAGGTCCAGATTTTCCAAAAGATACTGAAATGCGAGTGAACAAGATCAACACTACCTCAACTCAGAAAGTTGATGAGCTCGAAAGTGACTCTAGCGACCTGGAACTTACCATAGACGAGGTAGATGACGGGAAGGAAGAGGGTATGTCGAAAATAACAGTGAAGTGGAAATGATTTCAATGCAGTTTGTGCAAGTGCGGTCACAAAACCGTCAGTTCCAAGTAGGGTGGGCGATATGGCAAAATATCATCAATTTTTGTTTTAGACATTTCACGATTTTATCACAGTTCTTTGTCATGTTAGTTTTACCAGTTTGTCTGAGCAGTACTGACAAACAAATTTCCCTATTATAAAGACAAAGCCTTTCAAGGAAACACAATATAAATAAGAATGGTGGATATTTAGGCCAAAGTGGGCGAAGATAAAAAATCTGTCATTATTTGATCTTTGTTATGAAAAAATAAGAACAAAGATACACATTACAACTACACATAATATACAAACAGTGTTTAATTATCAGGTACAATAGGCATATTTAGTAGGAGCATTCAAGAAATTGAATGAACAATTAATAAAAATAAAACACTATAGATTGATTCCTATTAAAGTAACTGTATTGTTTTTTTCAGTCAAGAGTAGCGAGTTATGTTTTTCTCTATGGTTTTGTTGTTTTAACATTAAAGAATAAATTCGGTCATCTGTCTGTCGATTCTGTCATAGTGTTTTATATTAATACCATCATTTACTCACTCAAAATTAGTTTTAAACCTGAGTGAGTTTCTTTCTTCTGCTGAACATACATGTTATTTTGAAGAATGTGGAAAACCAAACAGTTGCTGGTCCCCAGTGACTTCCATAGTATTTTTTATATCCTACTATCAAGTGGACCAGCAACTGTTTGGTTACCCACATTCTTTGAAATATCTTCTTTGTGTTCACCACAAGAAATAAATTAATACAGGTTTGGGACAACATGTCAGTGAGTAAATAATGACAGAAATAAATTGTAGGGTGAACTATCCCTTTAATGACAGTCGGCTGCATGTTTAATACTGTCCCTTTAAGAGCTGCACGCATCTAATATACAGGCACGCTCGGTTCCACTCACCGGTTTAATTTCATTTTAAACATAACCAACTGAGTCTATATGTAAACCTTGTGTGTTTTGACAGTATTGGCTCAAAAGATAACTTATTTGAGTAATCAGGCGCTGTTAGGCAGGCTTTTTAGTTCGTGCTTCGGTGCACGGGCTCAGAAAAAGCACACTTTAGACCAGCGAATGAAAAGCTTAACCTGCTTTAGCTCTCACGTCACGCACATGCTGTGCAGTAATTCTTGAACGCTTAGCAGAGAACTGTAGAGGTCGCACCACAGCAATTATTTGCATATGCGACCAAAATGGTCGCAATTTCGAGCCCTGCTATAGTGTTGCAAGGTTGTTCGGGAAGTAAATTGTGTTTGCTGTGAAAACTGATTGCCTTTTCCTCTGACATTAAAGATCTTTCCAATAAAGATGTGACTCCTAATGTCTGATTTCCTTCTGATACAGAATTATCCAGAAGCCCAAGCACAGACCTGATCCAGATGAGCCTAGTGATTCAGACAAAGACTCAGATGGTATGTAGTGCGATCATATACAGCTTAGACTTTCTGGCATGCCGTGTAGGGCTGTGCGATTAATCGAATCGCAATCGCGATTTGAGACGCTATGATTTGCTAATCGCAAAGCCTGCGATCTCGACGAGATATTACTGTGTTCCAGAGCATATGCATCACTGCCAGCCTTGAGTGACAGTCTCACTAACCAACAGAGTGAGCACACCTCCGTTCTCCCCGATCAGCACTGCTCTAGATGTTTTTATTTGTAGGCTACATGAACCTTATCTTTATACATTTTATCTCCCCAACAGATTAATTAGAAATAAGTTTATAATGCATGTTCGCTAATTCAGAAGACCCCACACACAGCCCGTGTCTCTGAATGCTTCTCACACGCAGCCTGTCTCGTAATGCTCTTGTATACTCACGGTCTCGCGCCCGGTTCTGCTCCGTAAGTCTCTCACGAGCGCATCTGGCAATATGGACGAGGCCTGACACACTCGCGCAACCTGTGTCCACTCGCGCCTGGCTCCGCGTTTAAAACCAATGTAAATTAAGTCTAACTGCTTGCTAATTTTACTTGGATGAAATGAAACATTCAGCACATTTCCCACTTGTTCTTAAAATCCCAAATACTTACAAATTTATGAATCAGCCTGCGTAACATGTAATACTTTAATAATTGACTGAAGAAATACAGTTCTTTATTTATAAAAAATAAACAAATCTTTCCTGTGAAATTCAGTAATTCTGTAAAAGTAGTAATACCATTATAATCTTCCCTGCAGGAAAAACAAAACAAACAAAAAAACAGTAGAACCCCTCCCAAAACACAATAGAAAATGTAATGGATTTAAGGGTTATAATGGGAATTGTATTGGTTTTAATGTAAACTGTAATGGTGTCTACTGGTATTTGATGCATTCTATTGGTGGGATGTTATCTAGCAGATGGCAACCAACAGAACAACAGTCATTCCTATTAGAATAATGCCCAAGACAAAAAGGAATTTTGTAATGGTTTTTTATGTAAATTATAAGAATTTCTGTGACGGTTTCTATTGGCTTTTTTTTTTTTCAGCAGGGTAACAATACTCATACTGTACTGCACATTATTGACAATATTGAGCTGAAGCGTGACTTTGCAAATTTAAAATCGCAAATCAAATCGCAATCGCAATATCTGTCAAAAAATTGCAATTAGATATTTTCCCCAAATCGCACAGCCCTAATGCCGTGTACAGTAAAGTTATGATTTAGTTTGTGTATATATCATGGAACGTCTCTCCTCTTCACCCACAAGGCCCTGGCACACACACAAAGACTAGAGTCAAGAGATTGTCCAAGACTAAGAGAAGTGGTAAGCTTTCTTGATGCAAGGTTGTTCGGGAAGTAAATTGTGTTTGCTGTGAAAACTGATTGCCTTTTCCTCTGACATTGAAGATCTTTCCAATAAAGATGTGACTCCTAATGTCTGATTTCCTTCTGATACAGAATTATCCAGAAGCCCGAAGCACAGACCTGATCCAGATGAGCCTAGTGATTCAGACAAAGACTCAGATGGTATGTAGTGCGATCATATACAGCTTAGACTTTCTGGCATGCCGTGTACAGTAAAGTTATGATTTAGTTTGTGTATATATCATGGAACGTCTCTCCTCTTCACCCACAAGGCCCTGGCACACACACAAAGACTAAAGTCAAGAGATCGTCCAAGACTAAGAGAAGTGGTAAGCTTTTTTGTTGCTAATATAGAACCACCTTGTACACCCTAGCACAGTGATCCTCAATTGGCGGACCGCGGTCTGGTTCCGGACCCTGGCTTGGGTCCATAATGACAATGGTAGCACTATTTTGTTTCTACAGTGTGAAGTGAGCATGTTTTTAACTAGAGCTAAACATGCTTTATTCAAGCACTTTCCGCTTAGATTTTTTTTTTGCAGACCCTCAGATTCCAGATTTTCAAATAGTTGTATCTCAGCCAAATATTGTCAGAATCAGAATCAGAATGAGCTTTATTGGCCAAGTATGTTTACACATACAAGGAATTTGTTGTAGTGACAGAAGCTCCACAGTGCAACAGAAAGACAGCAACAGGACAGGACACAAATAATAAAAGAATAATATACAAATATCCAAATAGGCAATGTACAAAACAGCAAAAACACAATATAATATATATATATATATATATATATATATATATAAAATATAGACAACTATGTATGTACAGGTCAAGTATGTGCAAATTAGAAATGAGAAAATAAAAATTAAATAAGTGAGTGTGGTGAATGGATAATGTATTATAGTTGTGTGTTCCATAGAGCTGGGCGGTATGACCAAAAATTTATATCACGGTATTTTTCTAAATTATACCGGTTTCACGGTATATGACAGTATTTTTTTTATCATGCATGACCGGATGTTAACCACATTTTCTACTGACTGAGGAAAAACTGCAGTAGATTGACTTACAATGCCATATTTTAGTGTCATGATGAGTGAATATTGTAGAAAAAGTCCACACTAAATACAGGGGTTAAAGCAAAAAACTATATTTTGACTGAAAATATTTCCTCGGCCAAACCCCATTCCACAGCCATACGGCTACATTCACACACACAGTTTAAGAGCCGTGCTTTTCTTCTTGTAATTAGGAGCGCTTGTCCTCCTAATTAAAAACATTTAGGAGTACCTTCTGATCAATAAAAAAAAAATCTGATAAAAAAATTGCCTTCCGAATACGAGGTGACGTTTGACTCCTTAAAGTGACTTACAGGGGTATTTTATTTTTACCTTTGCAATGGCATAATTTTCATCTACTTCAAATTCAAAAATGTATGTTTATAAGCTTTTTAAAATTTATATTTAAAACAATATAATAAGTACAATACGACAAATAAGTTACCAATCATGAAATTAGTATTAATAAAAAAATAATTTGTATAATTTGGCACAGAAGAACACAAACGTGGCTTGTAGGTACATTTTCAGACGTTTAATGAGGCTCAGATGTGGCATGAGTGCAATTACATTCATAGATTCATGTGGACATTAATATTTTACATATAAATTTATAAACATATAACATATAAACTATTTGAGAAATGTAAGCGTATTTACGGTCTTAGTTATGAAAAGTGAATTTAAGAAGGCGGGAACCCTGCAATTGACGGGAATCCGTCGTATCGCCGGAGAACTGTTGTGTGTGAGAGCCGCGGGAGCTGATGCAGCGGACGGTGGATATTTGTTCTTATCTTTCATCACATTCTACGAGTGCTTCAGTTTCGGAACTTTCACGCTTAGTAACACATACAGCTGTATCCTCGCCAAAATGCAATAGTGAAAAGAGACCCCTCTCTAACAGTGTCGCGTTTCAAACGTTATTTAAATGACACCGGTATTGCGGTATGAACCGGTATACCGTCCAGCACTAGTGTTCCACGTTTATTGTTGAGTGTTCATGAGGTGTATTGCCTGAGGGAAGAAACTGTGTCTGTGTCTGGTCGTTCTGGTGCTCAGAGCTCTGTAGCGTCGGCCAGACGGTAACAGTTCAAAGAGGGAGTGTGCTGGATGTGAGGGTCCAGAGTGATTTTACCAGCCTTTTGCTCGCTCTGGATAAGTACAGTTCTTGGAAAGTGGGGAGGGTTGTGCCAATGATTCGCTCAGCAGTCCGGACTACTCTCCGTACTCTTCTGAGGTCAGATTTGAGCTGAACCAGACAGTTATAGAAGTGCAGAGGATGGATTCAATGATGGCGGAGTAGAACTGTTTCAGTAAGTCCTGTGGCAGGTTGAACTTCCTCAGCTGGCGAAGAAAGTGCAACCTCTGCTGGGCCTTTCTGACAATGGAGTCTATGTGAATATCCCACTTCAGGTCCTGAGAGATGGTGCTGCCCAGCAATCTGTATGACTCCACTGCAGTCACAGTGCTGTTCATGATGGTGAGTGGGGGAGAGCGGGGGGTTTCTCCTAAGTCCACGATCATCTCCACTGTTTTGAGCGTGTTGAGCTCCAGGTTGTTGAGACTGCACCAGACAGCCAGCTCCTTAACCTCCTGTCTGTAAGCAGACTAGTCACCATCCTGGATGAGGCCGATCAGTGTGGTGTCGTCCTGCAAACTTCATGAGCTTGACAGAGGGGTCTTTAGATGTGCAGTCGTTGGTGTAGAGGAGAAGAGCAGTGGGAGAGAACACAGCCCTGAGGAGCTCCAGTGCTGATCGACGGTGCTGGGTGAGAATCTTCTCAGCCTCACTAGCTGCTGCCTGTCTGTCATGAAGCTGTTGATCCACTGGCAGACGGAGGTGGGCACAGAGAGCTGAGTTAGTTTATTCTGAAGGGTGTCCGGGATGATGGTGTTAAAACGGAGCTGAAGTCTACAAACAGGATCCTCACATAAGTCCCTGGTCTGTCCAGATGCTGCAGGATGAAGTGCAGTCCCATGTTGACTGCATCATACACAGACCTGTTTGCTCTGTAGGCAAACTGCAGGGGTCCAGTGGTGTCCTTCAGATAAGCCAAAACCAGTCTTTCAAATGATTTCATGGCTACAGACGTTAGGGCCACAGGTCTGTAGTCATTAAGTCCAGTAATTTTGGGTTTCTTAGGGACGGGGTTGATGGTGGAGCGTTTGAAGCATGAGGGGACTGCACAGCTCCAGTGATCTGTTGAAGATCTGTGTGCACAGGTTTTTAGGCAGGCTGGTGACAAACTGTCTTGTCCTGGTGCTTTCCTTCTTTTGTTCTTCCTGAAGACCTGGCACATCTTCTTCGCTGATTTGAATTAGTTGTGGGGAGAGCTGGTTGAGTTGTGTGAATGAGGTGTGAGGTGTTCTGGGGTGATTTTCAAACCTACAGTACAAGACATTCTGGCGGTATTGATTCTCAGAGTGCTGGGGATGGTGTCTTGTAACTGGTGATATCTTCATACCTACAGTAAAAGACATTCAAATCGTCCTTGAAACCAGGTATTGATTCTCCAGGAGTGCTTGGATGGTGTCACACTGGTGATATCTTTCTCATTAACTTTTTCACACTGCTTAGTAATTTGTACTGGAAGATAATTTGTTCCTTAGCTTGTCAGAATAATACCTCTTTGCCACTCTGATCTCCTTTTCCAGGGTGTATTTGGCCTGTTTGTACAAGACTTTATCCCCTTTCTGTGAGCATCTTCTTTGGCCTGACGGAGCTGTCTGAGTTTGGCAGTGAACCATGGTTTGTCATTGTTGTAGATTAGATGAGTCCTGGTAGGAATGCACATATCCTCACAGAAACTGATATAAGATGTTACAGTCTCTGTGAGCTCATCCAGATCGTTTGCAGCTTCGAAAACAGACCAAATATACCCCCTTTGCACCAGCAGGAACCAGGTGCTAGTTCAGAGCCAGTGCTATTGCCGGTTCTTAGTTGGTTCTACTGGCGAGCCCTTTAAGAACCGGTTGCTTTTCCACAGTCTAGAGAGCCAATCCAGAGCCACGTGTTATGTCACCGAATACATCTCATTTTTCCCAGCAACGCTAACGCGAAAGCGCCAAACACAAACATACCGGCATGAACAATGGCAGATGTTGCGTTGCTATTGATGTTGGCTTTGCGAACCTACATCGGCATCCAAACCCGGCGAATCCAACGTGTTCGAGCAGCTCGCCGTAACTTGTATAGACGGAGATTTCAAGCGAGAATAACGGTAAGTAGATAACAAATTTTTTTGTTAACATCGAACAGTAACATCGCAACGTTAGCCTCAGCATGTACCCTCCTAGCATTGAAAAAAGTTGTAAACATTGGTGGAAGAAATATCCAGAAATGTTATTGTTAAAACTCCACCCAAACCGCCCCCAGCCCCTGACGCAAGCGGTTCTTCCTTCTAGCCCAGCAATGTTTTGGTGCTACTTACGAACCGCTTTTCCTGGTTCGGAGCTGGTGCTTATGGTGTCGAAAACAAAGAACCGGTTTGAAACTAGGCTCTGGCTCTGAACCAGCACTGGAAATGCTTTGGTGGAAAAGGGGTATCAGTGAGAGAGAAACAGGCTTGTAGATCCCGCTCTGTTCCATTAGTCCATCTTTTAACAGTTCTTAATACAGGCTTTGCATATTTAAGTTTCTGCCTGTAGGTTGGAATAAGATGAACCAAACAGTGATCAGAGAGTCCTAAAGCTGCTCGTGGATCCGAGTGATATGTGTCCTTTATTGTTGTGTAACAGTGATCCAATATATTACTGTCTCTGGTGGGACATGTGATGTGCTGTCTGTATTTTGGCAGTTCGAGAGATTTGCTTTATTAAAGTCCCCGAGAATGATTAAAGCAGAGTCTAAGTGTTGTTGTTCTGTGTCTTTGATCAGATCAGCGAGTTTCTGTAAAGCTGAGCTCACGTGCGCTTGTGGTGGAACTGATGTAGAACTCCCGCAGCGAATAGAACGGCTTGCAGTTAATGAAGAGCGTTTCTAGATCTGAACAGCACATCTTCTTTAACACAGTTACATCTGTACACCACCTCTCATTAATGTAAAAGCACATCCCGCCGCCGCGATTTCCTGTTGATTCTGCGTCCCGATCTGCTCTGATCAGCTGATAATTAGGCAGATGTAGCACGCTGGTATGTCGCCGCTCAGCCAGGTTTCCGTGAAACACAGAGCAGCAGAGTTAGAAAATCCTTGTTTGTTCGGGAGAGCAGTAGGAGTTCGCCGGTTTTGTTGGGTAGAGAGCGGAGATTCGCCAGATGGATGGTAGGCAACACCGCTTGAACCGCTGTCTGAGCTTCACGAGCGCCGGCTCACTTGCCCCGCCGCCTGCGCTTCCTGTAGCGTTGACCAGAGCTACGGCTCCACCGACTACAATGTCCAGCAAAACGTCCGAAAAATCAAAACCCGTAAAAGATTTTGTGGTGTGTTCGAATGTTCAGCAGATCATCCCTGGTAAAACTGATCGTATTTGAAAACAAAAACAGGAAAACAAACAAAACGGTACAAAGACTGAAGAGCAACGCACAATAGGTTTAAGTCCTATCATAACAAAACATACATCAATGGAAATCTATTTATTCATCTTTTAGATGATGTATAAATCTCAATTTCGATAAATTGACCCTTATGACTGGTTTTGTGCTCCAGGGTCACATATATACTATTCTATACCACACATGCATGTATACACATTTTTACTGTAGGTATTGTTTGTATGGTATAAACCTATATAGAATCCTAAGCATACAGTATTTATTCATATATACTGATTAAATCAACCTGCATATATAAATGAGACATTGTTTACATATATAGCATTAACATACATTACATTATAAAATAAATGTGTGTTAATACTAATTTTACTATGGATATTTATGTGGTTTAAACCTATAAAAAATCCCATATAAACATACCAAATTTTTGCATATATGTTGCGTAAATAAACTTGCATATATTAAGTAGACATACAGTAAATTGTTCATATAAATTGACTTAACATAGGGTAACTTAAAATACATCATATAAATATATTCATTATATTTATATACAGATTTTTACTATAGGTAATTTAGATATGGTATAAACCTATATACAACCGATATGAAATCCTATATAAGCATACATTATTTTTTTTCATATATACTGATTAAATTAACCTGCATAAATGAGACATAGTTAACACACTTTATTTGGCATTAGCATACATTACTTTATAATAGTTTCTCTATGGGTATTTCATATATGGGATAAACCTATAGAAAACCTCTCTAAAATCATATATTAGCAAAATGAATGTTTACATATGATCTGTAAATAAACTTGCATATAAATTAGGTATATTTTGTTAACATATATGGTTTTAACATACTGTACCATATAAAAAGGAATCAAATAAATATTTGTAATATATGCACATATACTATGTTTATTATGGGTATTTCATATATGGTATAAACCTATAGCAAATCATATGTAAGCGTACCGAAAGTTTGCTTATATATTCTGTGAATACATTTGTATATAACCGAGACATATATGCCTTACTTAGACTTACAGTTCCATATGAAAAGACATCATATAAATAATTTTAATACATGTATGTAATTCTATGGGAAATTTATACTATAAACTTTTATTTTCATATATCCTGCGGATGTATATGATAACAATATATTGCCTTATACTGTACATGTATGACAAAACTACTCAGGACATATATGTACATGTTACATTTCTGTATTGGCTCTTTCCCTCAGAAACTACAAAGTCTGAGCTTTCAGGAGAGCCTAATTTTTTTTTGTATTCAAAAGGATTGAGGGTTCTTGTTAAAGGGTTAACTCCTTTAAATTCCACTATACAAACTACAACAGCAAATACTACTGCAACTGTTACTGCAAATGTTACTATCACTGCAACTACTGTCTATTGTTTCAACTGCTTGGTGTAGTTCATTGCACATATAAAATAATACAATACACACAAAAATAAAGACTTGCATACATAGTATGTAAAAGTGAGTAAGTAGATGAGTCAATATCAATAAAATCACTAACTATACTTACACAATGCTTGCATTCATTCTATGATTAATTGACTTTGTGTTTTTCTGTTAACGGTTTATTTAGGTTCTGCCATGCAGAAGAAAGCAGAACGAAGGCCCTGGAGTGATGGGGAAAAAAAAGCTGTTTGGGAAATTACATAACTTTAGAGAAAGTTCCTGGCAAAGAGAAATGCCTAGAGTGCATAGAGGCAGAATCTCCACTTGAGAGGAGACACTGGATGGACATTAAGAGTCATGTACATAATACAGTTCAATCAAGAAAAAGAAGATGCTCAGTTGTTGTTTGTTCTTGTTTGCTGCTGTATACTGATGGTAAAGGGTTAGTTCAAATCTGTCATTAATTGCTCACCCTCATGTTGTTCCAAACCAGTAAGGCCTTCGCTCATCTTCGAACACAAATTAACAGTCAAGAAAAAGAAGATGCTCAGTTAAGTTGCTTGTTCTTGTTTGCTGCTGTATACTGATGTTAAAGGGTTAGTTGAATACTACGCTTCTGGACCTGGGATCATTTCAGGTGCGTTGCAGTCTGTGCAGGGCAAGAAGCTCTCGGATTCCATCAGAAATATCTTAATTTGTGTTCTGAAGATGAACAAAGGTCTTACGGAACGACATGAGGCTGAGTAATTAATGACAGAATTTTCATTATTTGGTGAACTAACCCTTTAAGTGTTCTGCAGGTGTTGATAATCCGTCTGTGGATTTGTTTTGAAATATAGCATGCAAATTTGTTTAATAAACAACTAAGTCTGCTGATTTCTAATTTTGGAGTTTGGATTGTGATGGATGTCAGAACTTTCATCTTAGCTGAGGTAAAAAGTCCTATTGGATGGTTTAGTACATGACACAGTGATTCTAGCTATGAGTTTATCAAATCATAAAAAAATCATATTAAATATCATGTATATTAAAATAGAAATTTTGAAATAAGATGAGGTAGATATTTACTTACAACACACTGTAATGTTGACAGCAGCTTAAAATATTACAAGTTGATGAAAAATATAAATGCATAAATATGCAAGCAGTAATATGACCAGGTATAAGAGTTTAATAACCGTCACTTAAAAAGAAAAGGAAAATAAAATATATAAAATATAAATTAAAAATGTTATTTGGTCTAATAGGATCAGCACTTATGATAACTCTTCAAAACTGCTGCCCAAAAGCCTTAAAACCGTTTATGTTAACAGTTTTTTCTGCCTAGCAACCATCTGGTCCTCACAGCACCACCAACTTCACGGGTTTGGTCAACATCAAGTGTGTAAACATTTGAAGTGATTTTCTGTTTGTCTACTCCCCTTGTGGTAAAACTATTTTTTCATTCTCCTAGTATTAGCAGAAACAGTGGTCCTCACAACATGCTCTGTAGTCATGGTCCTCACAAGTATAGCAAAACACGTATGTGTGTGTGTGTGTGTGTGTGTGTGTGTGTGAGAGTGTGTGTGTGTGTGTGTGTGAGAGTGTGTGTGAGAGAGTGTGTGTGTGTGTGTGTGTGTGTGTGTGTGAGAGTGTGTGTGTGAGAGTGTGTGTGAGAGTGTGTGTGTGTGTGTGAGAGAGAGAGTGTGTGTGTGTGTGTGCATGTGCGTGAGAGAGAGAGAGAGTGTGTGTCTGTGTGTGTTTATGTAAGTGTGTGTCACTGCAGCGCTCTAACACGTGTGTGTGTGTGTGTGTGTGTGTGTGTGTGTGTGTGCAGCTGAAGGAGGCGAGAAGTCGCCGGCCGGTGAAGACTCTGAGGGCAGTCGGGAGAAGAAGCCTCGCGGCGTGAGACAGGGATACGTTCACAAACCCTTCCTGTACTCGCGCTACTACAGCGACTCCGATGACGAGGTGACGGTGGAGCAGCGCAGGCGCTCTGTGGTGAGAACAACCTATTCTGTGTAAAGCGTTCACATTTGGTGGCCTTATTAGAACTTATAGTGTTCATGTTACTGTAGAATACACTGGAAGTGGTGGGGGTACGGGCAGAAACAGGTTTGGTGGTTTATGGGTGGGTCGAGGTGTAAGGGATGGGTCAACGGCATTATTATAAAAAGGTATGAATGTACACAATAAGTGAACTGTACCAAATGATTCATTTTAGTGTAAGTAACAGTAGTTAAGGCCAGCTAATATAAAGTAGGACCGGCCGTTCTCATGAGCATTCTTGTATAAATCACTTTAAAAACCACAGAGTGAATCAAATGCTGTACAATAAAATAAAAAAAGACCATTTAAAAATCTTGTTCATCACTGTAAGGCTGCTTTGAGACAGTCTGTATTGTATAAAGTGCCGTATGAATAAAGGTGTCTTCAAATGTCATCAGAGACAAAATAATAAATGTAATGTATTTAAAAAAATATTTGGTTGCATGAAAAAAGTAGACTTGCTTCCAAACACACAGAAATTTTGTGTAAAACAGACATGAATAAGAAAATGTGTTGTATTGTAATATTTTATGTTTTTTGTATTGTATGACATTGTGTTAGAAAAATTATTAATGCATAAAAAATATTTAGGAAAACTTACAACATTGTTTTATAATAGCACTATTTATTATGAAAATATATAATAATCATTTAGTTAAATTAGAAAATATTTCTATACAAACACTTTTATAGCAGTCTATATAATAACAGCGTTACAGTAACTTTTAATGATTAAATTGCTTCTATTCCAATGTGTTTTTTTAAATACCATTTAAACAGTGGCTGTCATAAAACTTGCAATGATGATTCTTAGGATTTAAGAATCAATCTTTGTTCATCCAACTGAAAAAAATTGATTTGAAACCCAGTGCATTGTGATGCACAATTTTCATCTGTTGTTGTTGTTGAAGTTCCGATCTGATATAACTTTGTTAAATGTCTCTTTCACTCCGCAGGCCAAAGACAAAGAGGAGCGTCTGTTGAAGCGGCAGCAGAACCGAGAACGAATGGAGGAGAAACGCAGACTGAGAGCAGCTCAGAACGAGGAGCAGGGTGTGTGTGTGTGTGTGTGTGAGAGAGAGAGAGTGTGTGTGTGTGTGTGTGTGTGTGTGTGTATGTGTGTGTGTGTGTGTGTGTGTGAGAGAGAGAGAGAGAGTGTGTGTGAGAGAGAGAGAGTGCGTTTGAGAGAGAGAGAGAGTGTGTGTGTGTGAGAGAGAGAGAGAGAGAGAGTGTGTGAGAGAGAGAGAGAGAGTGTGTGTGAGAGAGAGAGAGAGAGTGCGTGAGAGAGAGAGTGTTTGTGTGTGTGAGAGAGAGGAGTGAGTGATAGTTTGTGTGATAGTGTATAGTCTGTGTGTGTGCATGAGGGAGAGTTTGTTTCTGTGTGTGTGTGTTTGTGTAAGAGGGTGTGAGTGTGAGAGAGAGAGTATGAGTGTGTGTGTATGTCAATGATCTGACCTCTGGTGTGATTTTCTCTCACAGATCGGAAGAAACAGGCGAGTCTCTCTGCGAATCAGAGACCTCGGGCCAAAGAGGCTCGAAAAGAGAAGAAGTTCCTTGAGAAGAAGGTGGCTCTGAGCAGACAGAGGAAGAGAGACTCCAGGTTTGTGAGAGTGCGTGTGTGTGTGTGTGTGTGTGTGTGAGAGCACGTGTGTGTGTGTGTGTGTGTGTGTGTGTGTGTGTGTGTGTGTGTGTGTGTGTGTGTGTGTGTGTGTGTGTGTGAGAGTGTGCACGTGCATGTGTTAGTGTGTGTGTGACCGGAACTATCCGTTTTATCATTTTAATTTAACGAAAGCTTCATGTGCAGTTAATTATTTGTCATGCTATAAGTGCAAACAGACGACGGTGTTGTGTTTGCTTGACCATGTGTGAAAACATGTGAAAAGTCCTACGCGATGGTAATGATGTGATTAAAGTGTGTATATGTCTATACTGCACTTCGATAGTACGACTAAAATAGGATGTGTGTTTACTTCGAGTATGGCTTTATCCGGATTAAGGTAATCAGAGTATTGTCAAAATCTGAATATTGTTCTCTGTTTCTTTTCAGAAAAGATGATGAGAGGAAGAAAAGTGATACTGAAGGTGATGCAGTCAACAAAGATGTAAGTGTCTCTTATTCTCCAGCTCTCTCTGTGTCTCTCTGTAGCTAACGCTTCTGTCCGTCTCTGCAGGTGAAGCCGGCTGGTCTGAGGTCAGCGCGACGCCCGTCTGATCTCGAGGAGCAGCAGCGCAGGAAGAAGACGGACGGCGAGGAGAAGCTCTCTGACAAAAACCGCATTCACTCCTTCATCCTGGACCTGGAGCTGGGAACAGAAGAACGCCGGAAGACCGTTCGGAAAGACTCGCACTCCAAAGAGAAGGAGAAAGAGCGCGGCGGCGGCCCTGACGAACGACTCAAGCGGAGGAGCGGAGACGCCGACGAGAAGGACACTGCCAAAGGAGCCGCTGACGAGAAGAAGGGGTCAAAGGTCAAACCAGATAGGAAGAGCTCCGTGTTTTCCCGAGAAGGCAAGACGAGCGTGTCTGAAGCTGCGGATGAAGGGAACCTAAAGAAAGGAAAGACGGCTGTGAGCGAGAAGGAGAAGCCGAAGCCGAGCGGCAAGGGCGAGTCGAAGCTGCTCCGGCGTCTGGACTCCGCCGGCTCCTCCGAGGAGAGGTCAGAGGTCGAGACCGGGTCCGAGGTCAGCCGGAGGAAAGACAAGCAGCCTAAAGAGATTCCCAAGAGGTCCAAGAGTCAAGCGGGAAAGCTGCGGAAGGATTCGTCTGCGGACAAGACTCATCCGCAGAAGTCCGAGACCGAAGGACCGAAGGTCAAATCCCCGACGGAGAAGCACAAGTCTAAATCCCAGAATCCCAAATCGGAGAAAAAAATAGACGCCAGGATTAAACCAGGAGCCGCTGAACAGAAACAAGACGACAAGAAAACGAAGAAATCGACTGAGAAGAAGGTGCAGAAGGAGATCCCGCCGGAAACCGTCTCCAGTAGCACCGCTGTACCCGACGACCCTTACGCCGCCCTGAGCGACGTCACTCCCGAATCTGAGGACGGGGAGGCGGTGCTTAACGAGCCCCGCCCACTGGCTGCAGAAGCCGACGCCCTCTTGAGCCTGATGGACGTCCGCACCTCGCAGAAAGAGACGGAGGCCGATAGGAAGATGAAGGAAGCGGCGCTTACGCTGCTCTCCATGGATCCGGATCTCACCGCCGCAGAGACGCTTCCTGTAGGCTTTGAGGACACAGGAAGTGTGAAGGAGACCGAGTCCGCCGTTATCAGGTCACAGGAAGTGACATCAGAGGTAAACACGTGATTTCATACACTACCAGTCAAACGGTTTTGAACAGTTTCTGCTGCTCACCAAGCTTGCACTGAAATATTTTTTTACTATTTAAAACTTAAGTTTTTAACTATTTTCAGCATCATTACTCCAGTCTTCAGTGTCACATGATCTTCAGAAATCATAATAACATGCCGATTTGCTGCTCAAGACACATTTCTGATTATTATTATCAATATTTTAAACAGTTGAGTACATTGGATTTTTTGAATAGAAAGATCCAAAGATCAGCATTTATCTGAAATACAAAGCTTTTGTAATATTATACACGAGGTTGGGGTCAGAGCAACTTTTGAGCAGAAGAGACACAGAATCACGTGTTTTCTGTTATGTGTTTACGCTTTTCTTTTTAGGCTGGTGATGAGCAGACGGATAAGAGAGACGCACAAATGCTTACAGCAGACGCAGCTGAATCTATGCAGACTCTCAGCGCAGACGCAGCTCTGCCCACGCAGACTCTCAATGTAGACGCAGCTCAGCCCACGCAGACTCTCAGCGCAGACGCAGCTCAACCCACGCAGACTCTCAGCGCAGACGCAGCTCAGCCCACACAGACTCTCAGCGCAGACGCAGCTCAACCCACGCAGACTCTCAGCGCAGACGCAGCTCAGCCCACACAGACGCCAACGCAGATGCAGCTCAGCCCACGCAGACGCCAATGCAGACGCAGCTCAGCCCACGCAGACTCTCAGCGCAGACGCAGCTCAGCCCACGCAGACTCTCAGCGCAGACACAGCTCAGCCCACGCAGACTCTCAGCACAGACGCAGCTCAGCCCACGAGACTCTCAGCAGACGCAGCTCAGCCCACGCAGACTCTCAATGCAGACGCAGCTCAGCCCACGCAGACTCTCAGCGCAGACGCAGCTCAGCCCACGCAGACTCTCAATGCAGACGCAGCTCAGCCCACGCAGACGCTCAATGCAGACGCAGCTCAGCCCACGCAGACTCTCAACGCAGACGCAGCTCAGCCCACGCACTCTCAACGCAGACGCAGCTCAGCCCACGCAGACGCTCAATGCAGACGCAGCTCAGCCCACGCAGACTCTCAACGCAGACGCAGCTGAATTTACACCTGCGACCAATGCAGACGCAGCTGAATTTACACCTGCGACCAATGCAGACACAGCTCAGCCCTCGCAGACTCTCGACGCAGCTCAACCCACGCAGACTCTCAACGCAGACGCAGCTCAGCCCACGCAGACTCTCAACGCAGATGCAGCTCAGCCCACGCAGACTCTCAATGCAGACGCAGCTAAATTAGTGCCGGAGATCACTGAAGCTGTAGCTGAGCATATGCAGATAATAACTGCAAATGCAGTCG
>CM050426.1:33642860-33657860 GCA_027564155.1 Gymnocypris eckloni scoliostomus
GTAGAAACACAATGTTCTGAGCGTTGACAATTTGAGACTTGAGTTTGTGTATGATTAGAAAATGTGTCTCTTCTGTCTCATCACTCTTCTGGATTATTTAATATATCAACTGCGGATGGAAACTATAGCCACTGGCTACATTCGGTACAGTGCATAAAATGGAAATATTGATGTTCAAATTGTGCATGGTCCCTTTTCTGATAAATTATAATAAATAAAAATAGCGTGCGCTCACAAAAAGAGGGAACAGTGATTGTAATGTTTAATCTGATTCTCATGTTTAAGAATCTGTTATCTTGATAAATAGTTCATTCTACTGCCCTCTGACTCGGTTTTAAACCTATATTATACCATTTATGAGTCTAACAATGCACTCAAATCTAGCCCCCCCCGTACAGCCCGTTGTCTCGATTAATGAGTGTTTTTCCGTCCCCATGATAACAGCGCGCGCGTCCCGTGTTGTTCCGTGAGCGCGCGAGTCTATAACGCGTCTGCACGCGACGGCGCTTTAAATGCCGCGCGCGCGTTTCATTCAGAGACCGAGTAAAAGCCCAGGGCTTTGATACAGTCCTCTATCATCAGTGTCGTTCCCTGCTGCGCTCTGTGTTAACACTCATAATACAGTCATCATTACTACTGTATTACTGTATTTATGAGTCATGGAATAACTCGCACGTGACCCCGGAGCACAAAACCAGACAAGCTGGATAAATAACATGCATGCTTTGTTATGATAAGACAATAGTTGGGGTGCAAAAAAAATCTAAATATTGAGAAAATCATCTTTAGAGTTGATCAAATGAAGTCTTAGCAATGCATATTAATACGCAATAATTAAGTTTTGAGATATTTACGGTAGGACGTGATCTTAATATCCTAATGATTTTGGGCGTAAAATAAAATTTTATAATTTTGGACAATAGCTGGTTATTGCTTAAACACATATATATACTCGTGCTCAGGGTCACGTGTGACTTTAAGACGTTAGTTATGTAAAGCAACAGCGATGGCTTTGTGCTTCTTTGTTATTAAGCCGCGGGAATTAATTGCTTTAATTTATGTTCAACATTATAATTTATGTTGCGCGATCGTGTCAGTTCCCCGCACGCGCACGCGAACATCAGCGGTCACGCGCAGAACCACAAATATTCAAGTCCCTTATCAGACAGATATGAGGCGCGCGGCCGCTAGATGGAGAGAGAGGCGCGTGCACTTACCGATGATAAAATCATTTCTGAATATAATATTAACCGGATAATATTTGAAGTCAGATTTAAATTTGTGTGCAGCATTTATAGCTCAAATGTGTGCTTTATTGTCAATATCAGCCTCTGAATTAATCTAAGAGTTGGTGAAACTTTAATAAATATTAATTGTATGACATATTTCATGGTAATATATTATAATATTTGATCGTATTAAAAGGTCCGCAGTGATTTGTGTTGATTAAATATGCTATTTAACGAATAAAGCAGCAGAAACTATATTTTCTGATGATTCTGACGCTAGAAGAATATGTAAAATTATACTGGAATCAAAACGATTATGAGAAAATATGTGTTATTGTTTATTAATGCATGAATCGAGTTGAGGCGATACAACATCAGCACGACGCTTAAAGTCCAATAACATGAGTTATTATTGTGTATTACATTTAATAATTTCCCGACTTATGAAATAGGCAACATTAAACTAAATTAATAATTTGCTGATAGCGTAATATAATATTTATAATTTAAACTGCTGCTAATTAATGTCCTAAACGTGCACTATAGCCATATATTAATCTAAATAATTATCACAGTAATAAATGCATTTATTATGATTTGAGGAACGTCTAAAAATAAGAATAAAGATAAATATTTGTGTTTGTTTATGAGCCATATCCGATTTATCATCATTATTATTATTATTATATTAACTAATTCTGTTGCTGTGAAATAAAAAATTAAGACATTATAGTAAATTAATATTTTTAGGCCTCATTAATTTTCAAGCAAAACTTATTGAATCTTATTTTTAATTAGCGACTTCATTTTTGTGGAACGAACGAAATTTGTTTGGTTTTGTGTCAGTAATCAAATTAAAAAATATTAATACAAAAAATTAAATTATTCACGTGAAACAAGGCCGTCGCGAGCACCTTAAAGTCGTGAATAATTAATTAATTAAATATGAAATAGCTACTTACGAACGAAAATATGTTTGGTTTTGTGTCAGTAATCAAATAAAAAAATATTAATCAAACGATAAAAATTATTCACGTCTCGCGAGCACCTTAAATCGTGATTAAGTAATTAATAAAATATGAAATACTACTTACACATTTGATCCGACGGCGGGAATAAAATCACGCGATATTTATGATGTTATGATATGATAGCGTGCCCGGTGATCGCGTTAAATCCGTCGTGTTTTGCGTGGAGCTCGTATACTGTCGTGTCTCCTCGGGTGTTTACGGGTTAACGGCTGGAAGCTCCCCGCAGCCAATCAGAAGTGAGCCCCGCTGTGTGACTGGCCAATGGGAGAGCGTTGAGGGTCAGCCGCAGGTGAAGTGTATAGCAGCACTGTGTTCATTCACACTCGCGCTCTGGCGACGTGCATGCGCATCCACAGAACTCCCTTCACGCGCGGCCGCGCTGCCGCCACGGGGCTCAATCTCCACCGGATCCGGAGCGCCTGGTTCCGGTGCTTCCGTGACTTCTCATGCTTAACGATGTCGGTGCGCGGTAACTCTCTGATGCCGTTCTCCATTCAAGCCATTCTGAACCGAAAAGAGGAGTCTCGGCGTTTGAACGCTCTGGACGTGTGCTTCTCGAAAAGCGCGTGCTGGAAGATCTTCGATGCAATGGACGGACCGGACCGGAGCGAGGAGAGCGAGCACAAACACTACGACTCGGACTCCGGGATGAGCGACGACAACGACGGGAAAGCGCAAATCGACGCGAAGCCCGAGAAAGACGCGGATCCGGTTCACGGTAAAGCCCTGGACCGTGTGTCCGGTGAGTACACGGCTCGGTTCGGCACAAATACGTGAGCTCCAGATGTGCATATTCAGCGAACTGCTCAAGCACGGAACTTTTGATCAAGAGAAACTTCGATATGCTGTATGATACCACGCAAAATATGGCACTACCATGCATTTATTAAATATAATAGAGTTATGCGCTATAACCTACCAATGCATACTTCAGGGGCAATTGTGCAAAAAACGCAATGTGTATATAAACGTGTTTATGCATGCTTCAATGTCAGAAAAAATAAATATAATACCATGCACTTTTTTCTGAGTATAGACTAATAGACGTGTGCTAATGTATTATATTGTGTACTTACAAAAAGCGCGTGCATCGGAGAAATATCACAAAATAACACTAGCATGCACTTTTTTCCTAAGTATAGGCCTAATGGAGTTTTATGTTTATTGCACATGTGCTAATATATTGTATTATGTACTTTGGAGGTAATTGTGTAAAAGCGCGTGCTTTCAAAAACGCTATCGGAGAAATGTGTATATGTAAATAAATGTGTTTATGCATGCTTCAATGTCAGAAAACAAAATAACTCTAGCGTGCACTTTTTTAATGAGTTTTTTAAGTATAATAGACGTATGTGCTGTAGCGTACCATGGCTACTTCGGGGGAAATTGTGCAAAAAGTGCATGCTTTCAAAAACGCAATGTGTATATAAACGTGTTAATACATGGTTTAATGTCAAAAAACAATAAATAGCACTACCATGCAATTTGTTTCTAAATATAAACTAGTAGATTTTTATGTTTCTTGCACATGTGCTAATATAGTGTTATATTATGTGGCCTACTTTGGAGACAATTGTACAAAAAGCGCGTGCTTTAAAACCGGTATCGGAGATATAAACGCGTCGAATGGCAGACAAATAACATGCACTTTTATTCTAAGTATAGGCCTAATAGAGTTTTATGTTTATTGCACACGTGCTAATATTGTATTATGTACTTTGGAGGCAATTGTGCAAAAAGTGCATGCTTTAAAAACGCTATATATGCATATAAACATGTTTGTATTAACGCACGCGTGCACTTTTTATTATCTTAATGCACTTTGTTTATTTTCGTGCACTTTTTTTAATCTTAATGCACTTTGTTTATTTTCGTGCACTTTTTTTAATCTTAATGCACATTGTTTATCTTCATGCACTTTTTATTATCTAGTGCACTTATTTATCGCACATGGAAATATCACGCGACTCTATTATTATGCATTCAGCGCCAGTAACGCGTTCCGGGTTCTCTTCCAGACTGTCACGCGGGCGAGGACACGAGCAGCGAGCAGCCCAAGCAGCGGAAGAAGCGCTCCCGCGCCGCGTTCTCTCACGCGCAGGTGTTCGAGCTCGAGCGGCGCTTCAATCATCAGCGCTATCTGTCGGGACCGGAGCGCGCGGACCTCGCCGCCTCTCTCAAACTCACCGAGACGCAGGTCAAGATCTGGTTCCAGAACCGACGCTACAAAACCAAGCGACGCCAGATGGCCGCCGAGCTGCTGGCCTCGGCCCCGGCGGTGAAGAAAGTGGCCGTGAAGGTGCTGGTCCGTGACGACCGGCGGCAGTACAGCCCCGGTGAAGTGCTGCGACCGCCGCTGCTCTCCTATTACTACCCGTACACGTACTGCCTCCCCGCCTGGAGCGTGTCCTCCGCGTGCACGGGAGGCCAGTGACACCGGGACTACACTATTTATTCAAGACAGTCGGTAACCGAGCACACCGGGCCCGGTGCTCCGCCGAAATCAACAGCACCCTCCGTTAAAGCTCCCGGTGCTTGGAATTAAGAGAGATTTTAGAGATTGCACGGCTCGAAGATATAGATATAGATATTAATATTAGAGCACTCTCGGTGATTTGACTCTGGAGCACATTTACCGGGGAGCCACAACCGGGAGATTTATCGGTGCCGAGTTCGACCCGAAGCTGTATGAGTTCACTCCCAATATAACACCATTCGGATTTGATTTCAGAATATTGTTATGAATATAAAACAGCACGTGGTGCCGTTATTCTACGGTCACGGGAAGACCGGCACTCAATGCACGGGTCGCAAAATACAGATTATCGTTCATATTAACGTGTTTATGAAACAAAAGCATAATTTGAGTCGTGTTATGAGATGCATTAATAACCCGTGACATGAGCCCATGAGTTATTAAATTAATGAGTAGAATTAATCGTTATTTCGCGTCAATTCTATACCGAACCCGGGTTCGTTAAGTGTTTCTGGGGCTTGAGTTATTATTCCAGATTAATTATGCATGCTTTTTTAAGATTAATTCATATTTCAGATCACATTTTACCCTCGGTTATATTTTACTGGAGACTAAAAAATAAGAAATTACCGAATTATAAACAATGCAAACAATAGAAACTATAATAAAACCATTCAATATGAATAATTCTGATA
The DNA here is from genome assembly GCA_027564155.1 of Gymnocypris eckloni scoliostomus. Lineage (NCBI taxonomy): Eukaryota > Metazoa > Chordata > Actinopteri > Cypriniformes > Cyprinidae > Gymnocypris > Gymnocypris eckloni. The sequence goes on from CM050426.1 coordinate 33,648,292, forward strand.
CTCATGGGGGATTATGAGATACTGTTGTTTTGTCAGGTGTTCCAAACACTGATTTATGATCAGAAACTCATATTACAGAGTTATTTTTAACATTTGTGTATGAATTATATTTCAATAAAATAGCGTTTGGCTTGGTTTATTGTGGTTGGTCGCATTATTCTCGGTATTGAGGGATTATGGGATGGTTTAAATATGGAAAGACAAGGATCTTCTCAGTGAATATGAATTATGAACAGTCTCGAGATCTCTTCTGATGGATGGATGCGTGATGCGCGCGCGTTCACACCTGCGCGTTCCGTGCGCGTGCACTCAAAACAAAGAGCTACGTTTACTTCAGTTTTAATTTTGCACGCGCATTTTTTTAAGTAAAATATAAAGATGTGATTAGCAAAGAAAATGAAGTCAATTTAACCTGGCCGAGTTTGATGAGTAACTTCCACTTAATTAATTTACAATACTTAATAAACGAAATATCTAATACTACTGAATACTAATAAACGAAATATCTAAAGCAGGTAAACCAGTATATTGCTCAATATTAATTGTGAGGTAATATGTTGACTCGATATAGTAATGCACTGAATGAACACAGGGGTGTGAATACTTATGACACACATGAGAATGAGTAAAAAACACACAAAACAGCCATAAAATAGTGTAAATACATCTCGAAAATAGCAAAAAATAATAATACCTTATTAATTATTAATGCCCAAGTGCATGATGGGATCATGACGTTGATATTTACTTTGTAAAAATAATAATTACAAGTAAAACACACTTTAAATTCTACTAGCTTGGTAATCTTGCATTTACTGTTTTATTTAAACTCTTACCTGAATTATTTAATATAGAAATGAGATGATTTGATAAATGAGTGATTTATTTGACCTCGTGCAGATGTTGACACGTGTGTTTGTGACTCAGTAATGATAGTTTAATCAAATTAACTCATTAGCTTAACATAATTAAGCATTGCTGCGTATATGCCAAACGCCAGTAAAGTCATATTTGCCAATACAAAATGTAAATGCATGCGATTTTAATTTAAAACAACTATATGGTCACGTATCATTCACGAGCTCGTGGAGAAGCCCCAGCAGTTTCAGTAGAGCTCAGAAAGCGCGAGACCATTCTCAGCGAGCGCGTGCATGTGCAAAGACGAGCACGAGCCTTTACATTCTTCAGCATCAATGCAGCGAGTCCGGTTCAACTTTCCGAGAAACTGGAGAGAGAGAGAGAGAGATCCTGAAATCATTCGCAGATGGAGCTTTATTTCGACACAATTCTATTGAGAGAAATGAGACACACACACACACACACACACTCTCACACACACACACACACACACACGCTCTCACACACACACACACACACACACACACACACACACACACACACACACACACACACACACACACACACACACACACAGAGAACACACACACACTCACACACAGAGCACACACACACAGAGACACACACACACACAGAGAGATTCTGACACACACACACACACACACGCTTTATTCTCACACTTCTATTGGCACACACACACATCACACACACACACACACTCACACACACACACGCTCTCTCTCACACACTCTCTCTCTCTCTCACACACACACACACACACACACACACACACACACACACACAGATCCTTCTTGTCTTTGGAGATTAATATTACATTACAAGCTTTTATATCGTGCACAATTAGACAACGAAAAGCAGTCATAAGCAGTTGCCTACAATACATCAAAATTATCCATTTTTAATTTTATGCCAAAAATCATTAGATATTAAGATCATGTTCCGTGAAGATATTCCTACCATAAATATATCCAAACTTAATTATTGATTATTAATATGCATTGCTAAGAATTCATTTGAACAACTTTAAAGATGATTTTCTCAATATTTAGATGTTTTTGCACCCTCAGATTCCAGATTTACTAATATTGTCCGAACCATACATCAATGGAAAGACGTTATGGACGCGTCAAACAGTCGAAGCGTTTATATTGGGGGGGTTAAACGTTGTTATTGATCGTCTTGTACTGAATCGCTCTGTCGCGTGTTCGGTGTTTCCCGCGTGATTGCTCATCTATTGGCCATATTTTGACAGGATTAGCATCTTTACCGTAATTTCCCCGGGCATAAGTGCTCGTGAATGCCTGTATATTGCTCATTTATTACTCTGTATATTTTTTTGGTCAATTTTTGGACGTCAAAGACAATTTCTTTATACAGGCTAATAGCGCGCGCCTGTCACACATAATGGCGCGTAATCAGGGCAATCATTTCCCGCGCAGAGACATGAGGCAGTTGTTGTTCTAGTTCAAGTTTCACGTTTAATGAAAGAAAACGTGAAGAAAGAGTCTCGGCGAATCTCTCGGCTTCGGGTCGACGGTAATCCCGCAGATGAAGCGCGAGAGCCGGCGCGTGCGTGACGAGAAGCAGATGTCTCGCGCGTGGAAATGCTTGACAGGTGCGCGCGCGCTCGCGTGTGTTTAACCTCGCGCCTCCAGCAGTTAACGTGTCACCGCGTCACGACTAATTATCACGACTAATTATCACGTCCAATTACACTCCAGCTTGAGCGCGATAATAATAATGGAATATTTAAGAGCCGAAAACATTTCCGTAAAATAAAAATATATATTATTATTGTCTAAACATTTAATAAGGCAAATTATACGTTAAAGCAATTTAAAACAATACACTAGTCTATTATTATTATTATTATTAATAATAATAGGCTGTTGTTTCGTCCAAGCACTCATGTAATGACAAATTATATCTAGTAATAATTTTAAATATGCAAGGGTCAATATAATAATAATTCATATTTATTTTTTATCCATAGCGATTTTTCTCTCTATTATAAATTTGGTTCGACAGAATGGCATGCTAATGCTCTGTATTAATAATAATAAATCATAGTTTCTTTAGTTGACGCTTAATCTGAATGTGTGTGTTATGCACTCAAATCTCTTGTGGCATATTCAAGCATGTGTTTATTGGTTATGCTCCTATATTTAGTGTAAAAGTATGATTATATATTTTGTAATCATTTCTTTGGTTGATATGCTGTTCGAGGCCCGTCGCGTGCACAGACGGATAATATATATTCCTCAGCTCTGGGTTAAATGTGTATTAATCACAATGCGTTGTGTTATTGTGTGTGCATGGTCTCGGATACTCTCTCAGAGCACGCGAGGGTGTATTGATGGAATCGTTAATGGTGCTCGGTCATTGACGTTCGTTCGTTCGCTCGCGCTGTTTGAGGAGAGTCCCGTAGCGCTCGTGATCCCGCCGTCTCTCTCCGGTGGAGCGCTCGTGATCTCTCCGTCTGTCTCCGGTGGAGCGCTCGTGATCTCTCCGTCTGTCTCCGGTGGAGCGCTCGTGATCTCTCCGTCTCTCTCCGGTGGAGCGCTCGTGATCTCTCCGTCTCTCCGGTGGAGCGCTCGTGATCTCTCCGTCTCTCTCCGGTGAAGCGCTCGTGACCTCTCCGTCACTACATCTCGTTAATCTGGTTAATTGGTTAAAGTAATCTGCCCGTTTAGTGGTTTTGTTTAGGTCTGAATAACATGGCAGTTTATTTTTTCAGAGATTTTTGTGACGTTCTTCACATTCTTAATAATTAGGATTATTTATCGGCTTCATCAAAAACATTAAAAGAAACCTTCAAATCATATTTAATTGTTCAGTAGTTCTAAACTGTTTTAATTTAATGTGTTGGCAGTAGCTACAACATATACTTTTGTCATATAAATCTCTTTCTCTCAATTCAAGTGAGCCGTATTTGCCAAAGCATTGAATATTGCGTGAACAAAAACAAATAATGATTATATAATACAGATAAAACAAGAATAGATATGTAAATCATTATGATAATTAGCCTACATTAATAGATTTTGTTTTATAAACAAGAAATAAGAAAATAGTTAAGATATTGTATTAAGAAGAAAAAACTCAGATGTAAAACAAATCTAATAAATACATAAACAGAAATGTTTAGTTTTCAGTTCAACATGTGCTTTATAAACGTGTGTGTGTGTGTTTACGCGTGCGTGTTTGTGTGCTTGTGTGTGTGTCTGTGAGTGTGTCTGTGTTTACGCGTGTGTGTGTGTGTGTGTGTGTGCGCGCGTGTGTGTGTGTGTCCGTCTGTCTCTGTGTGTGTGTGTGTGTGTGTGTGCGCGTGTGTGTGTCTGTGCGTGTGTCTGTGTGTGTGTCTGTGTGTGTGTGTGTGTGTGTGTGTGTGTGTGTGTGTGTGTGTGTGTGTGTGTGTGTGTGTGTGTCTGTCTGTGTGTGTGTGTGTGTGTGTGTGTGTGTGTGTCTGTCTCTGTGTGTGTGTGTGTGTGTGTGTGTGTGAGACTGTGTGTGTGTGTGTGTGTGTGTGTGTGTGTGTGTGTGTGTGTGTGTGTGTGTGTGTGTGTGTGTGTGTGTGTGTCACGTGCTCAGGTATCTTGTCATGGTGTATTCTCGAGTTAGGGCCGAATAACATCCAGTCTGTGCTGTTTGTCCAATGACTGATGTTCTTGTGTTTCTCCGTGTTTATAATGTGTGCGGGCCGAATGTCTCCATGGCAACCGGGAAGCGTCATGAAGGACGAGTCCATTCCGGTGGCGTCGGGGGTGCGCCGTTCACACAAACACAGTAAATCCCGCTCGCTCCAGAATAAAACACGAATCTAATAACGGCGGAGTTTAACTGTATATGTATGAGGTTACACGGCGGTTGTAGCGCGTATTTGCAGCTCGCGCCGTGGTGCGCGTTTGGAGCTCGCGCCGCGGCGCGTGTTGGTTCGCGCCGAGAGAAGATGGCGGCGAGCGGATCGTGATCAGATTATCCCGCTGCTCTTAAATCTCCGGTCGTGTTGAGTTCGGTTCGTGACCGTGTTTGTGTCGTGCTCCGCGGGATGTCGGACTCTGAGGAGGAGATCCCGGAGCGGCAGCTGAAGATCGTGCTGCTGGGAGACGGAGCGTCGGGAAAGGTACACAACACGAGAGAGATCATATCTCATAATCAATAATCAGATTCAGCACCACGTTACTGTATCCACCGCGCGCGCGCGTATGTGCGGAACGGTACATTACATACAAATAGCGTTCATATTATACATCAATAAACACGAGTTATAGATGTTTTTATTATTATATTCCTCTGAAATATCATATTATATGCTGCTCTATAATCACATTCACAAGTTTGAGATCAGAACGTGTTTATATTTTCGAAAAAACATATTAATCAGCAGTTTTCTGTGTGAATATGTGTTAAACTGTAACATACTTCTGTGTCAAATCTGTATTTTTAGCATCATTACTCATAATCATAATAATATGCTGAGTTATTATCAATGCCGTCAGATTTTCATACCTCTGTTTACTGCGCATGCGCGTGTCAGATTTTCCTAGCTCGGTTTACTGCGCATGCGCGTATTGCGTCCTTTTTCTCCCGCTGAACAACATTTTAAAAACAATATTTTTAAGAACAGTTTTGCTGCTTAATTTTTATTTTTTTTTAAACCTGTGATACTTTTGATGAATAAACATTTTTAAAATAAGATTTTTTTGTGTTTCAATATACACTATTGAATAGTTTGGGGTCGTTATTATATATATATTTTTTAAATTAATACTTTTATTCAGCAAGGATGTGTCAAAAGTGATATTAAAGACTTATATTATTAGTAAATATTGTTCTTTTTAACTTTTTAATTCATCAAAATTATCACCGGTTCCCCCAAAAAATGAAGCAGCACGGCAGTTATTATCAACATTGATAATAAATCAGCATATTATTATGATTTATGAAAATTATGAAGACTGGAGTAATACAGAAATAAATTACAGCTTAAGAATATTAAAATATAAAACCAATATTAAAAATTGCAATAACATTACAGTTATTTTCCAGTATTTTTGTACAAATACAAATCAATTGAGCAGCTGTGTATATTATAATTATAATATACTAACAATAACGAGTAACTGTACTGTAGTGTTTCCACATGATGTTATTGATATATTGATCATAAACTCATAACTCAGATGAACATGAATGTGTAGCGGTGCTGTTAATCATCATTCATGTGTTAACGAGGATTCTAACGATGCACAAGTCAGTGTTTGTGTTTGATTATGTTGTTGTTTATATAGTTTAACGAGTACAGAGATATCACAGAGGATGTGTTTTCAGCAGGAACAGGAAGTGAGGTCAGCTTCCTGTTGTCATGGCCGACCAGGAAGTTGTAGTTCGGAAGCAATCTGATCAGATATGAAGCGGATCGTTTGGATTAAGTGTCCATAAATGGGTTGTTTAAAAGAAAAACTTCTGTGAAAACATAAGATAGTCCTATATCGATGAGTGTATGAGACGAGCACTGCTTTCACTCTTGCATTATGGGATGGAGGTGTTTGTAGTGTAGCATGGCAGGTCGCGGACACACTTGGGGTTGTGAGGAGCTGCGTATCACAATAAAAGTGATATAGTGCCTGAAGTGGTTTATACTAAGTATGTAGTAAAGGATGAGCAGGGATAGAATCCACCAGCAGTCATCTCTCCATAATAGCAGTGTTACACACACACACACACACACACACACACACACACACACACACACTCTCTCACACACACACACACACACACACACACACACACACACACACACACAGACACACACACACACACACACACACACACACACACACACACACACACACACACACACAGACACACACAGAGACACACACACACACACACAGACACACACACAGACACACACACACACACACACACACACACACACTCTCTCTCTCTCACACACACACACACACACACACACACACAGAGACACACACACACACACACACACACACACACACACACACACACACACAGAGACAGACACACACACACACACACACACTCACACACACACACACACACACACAGAGACACACACACACACACACACACAGAGACACACACACACACACACACACACACACACACTCTCACACACACACACACACACACACACACACACACACACACGATGGATGTCTAATAGCTCAAGCTTACAAACACAGAGCAGGGTGACACACACACAGTAATAACACACACACGGCACACACACACACACAAACAGACCAGGACCATGAATCAAGGACACGAGGTATAGTCCAATAAATATCAGCACATTTCCCCGAGTTGATTCATCACAGTACATGTAATGTTTAAATCTACAAATCCTTTTTCAAGGTTCAAGGTTTCTTTATTTGTCACATAATAGTTATACAGGGCATAACTAGAAGTGAAATGCAATAAATAATAACTGCCGTGCTGCTTAATTTTTTTCATTTTTCAAATGACCCGTTAACTAAACATGCACATATTCCGAAACATAAATCAGATCGATTTTATAGTCATATGTATTTCTCTTCTTTCTATCGCTCCATAAATCAGAAAACAAACATGTTTTTAGGAGTGAGATGTAACTCAAACCTTCTGAACACAGAAGAATAAACCTGAAGTTCAGTGTCTATAAGAGAGAAACTCTCTAAAGATGAAGCGTGACAGAATACACTCTCAGAGGTGTGTTTGTGACGCTCTGAACGCGTACGGGAGCGCTTAGAGACCCCATCTGGAGCCAGAAGAGCTTGAACACACACTGCGACCGCACAGAAACAAACCAAACACAGACATCAGGAGACAGACGTGGTCTCGAAGCCTGAAAGACATTAGGAGGAGTAAAGCTGGCTCTTTCCCAGAATCCCCTCGCGTCAGTCAGACACGGCCAACGGACCTAAGAAGAGCCGCACATCTGTCCCTGGAGCACAAAACCAGTCATACGCCTCTAAACATCTAAATATTGAGAAAATCACCTTTAAAGTTGTTCAAATGAAGTTCTTAGCAATGCATATTAATAATCAATATTTAAGATTTTATATATTTATGGTAGGAAATATCTTCATGGAACATGATCTTAATATCTAATGATTATTGGCATGAAAGAAAAATGTATAATTTTGAGCCATACAATGTATTGTTGGTTATTGCTGCTTATGACGGCACACTGCTATTATGGAGAGACGACTGCGTGGGTGTGTGTGTGTGTGTGTGAGAGTGAGTGAGTGAGAGGCTCTATGGTGTGTGTGTGGTAATAGGAATCTGGGCCGTCTCTCACGACACACACACACACACACTCTCTCTCTCTATCTCACACACACATGATCTGATTGGCTGTGGCACTCAATGTGAAGCACCTGTCAATCAAAGCTGTCATCCTTTAGCCACTCCCTTTATAATCAGCGGGGAGGCGGAGCCTCAGGATAGCAGAGAACAATGTCATTTGATTTTAACTGTTCTAATGTGTGTGTGTGTGTGTGTGTGTGTGTGTTTTCAGACTTCTCTGGCCATCCGCTTTGCACAAGAGGCTTTTGGGAAACAGTATAAACAAACGATAGGGCTGGACTTCTTCCTCAAGAGAATCACCCTGCCAGGTTACATACACACGCATGCACACTCACTCACTCACACACACACACACACACACTCGCACTCTCACACACACACACACACACAAGATCGGCACATTTGCTGGTGTTATATTAGGTTATGTATGTCTGTGTGTGCGTGCGTCTGCAAGTGTGTGTGTGTGTGTGTGTGTGCGCGTCTGTGTGTGTATGTGCGTGTGCTTCTGTGAATGAATCACTCCAGTGTGTGTGTGTTTGTTGTACGTCTGCCTCTCTTCAGCTTTATTGCCTACGAAAGCTCTTCTCTCCTGAACAAACACGCGGCCGGAGCGCTCTCTCTCTCTCTGAAAGACCGTGTGTGTGTGTGTGTGTGTGTGTGTGTGTGTGTGTGTGTGTTTCTGTGAATGAATCACTCCAGTGTGTGTGTGTGTTGCACGTCTGCCTCTTTCAGCTTTATTGCCTACGAAAGCTCTTCTCTCCTGAACAAACACGCGGCCGGAGCGCTCTCTCTCTCTCTCTGAAAGACCGTGTGTGTGTGTGTGTGTGTGTCTGTGTACGTGTGCGTGTGCGTGTGTGTGTGTGAGCGCAGGCTGAGAGACCGTCTGAGACTCTAACACTCTTCTGACATGCATCATAAATACGGCTATTATCTGTTTCAGAGGACAACACGTGACGTTCATTTGGGGAATTATTATATTATATTTAGTAAAGCTGACAAATAAACATATATGTAAATAAAGTGACCAAATCAAGCCAGTTAGTCTTCCATATTTTCATACGTCTAAATACATAAATCTCACATTATAATATTAAAAATATCATTTTGAGGATTAATTATTGGCTATTTTTTAAGATCCAATTTTTTTTACAGTAAAAATACATATTTTGATATTTATATTCGGCTGACGTGAATTTCTCTTCATAATATTTATTTCCCAGTAAATATATTTATTTTATAGCATTTAACTGTATAAAATAAACACAAACACAAAAAACTGTCATGGCTGTAGTGAAATGTGCATTATAATATTAATAAATACATTTTGGGGATGATTTATTACATTCCAGTACATAAAACAG